>RJWH01006007.1:0-63179 GCA_004363575.1 Solenodon paradoxus | reverse complement strand
GTCACACCTGCTCACCGGGTCACACCTGCTCACCGGGTCACACCTGCTTACGCCCTCACACCAGGTCACACCTGCTCACACACCTGCTCATACCCACACACCTGCTCACATCCTCCGCCTCCTGCCCATCCGAACCACCCTGGCGCTGTTCTCGGTGTGGCAACCAGATGCTGTGTCCTTCTCTCAGGGAAAAAAGGAGACCCCCGCCTTGCTGCTCTGCCCCTGCCTGTTGGCACACACTGCCTCCAATACGCCAGCCAGTCGGTCTGGTCACTGCTGAGCCAGTAGTGAGCAGTCATGACTCTTTCTACACCGTTCTCCTTGGAGTTAGTGGTCTCTTCTGTTTACCCTGAGCAGGGGATCGGGAGGGCTCTGGGCCTCGGATGTTGTCAAGCCTGCAGCCTTCAGAGCCTGGTGTGGACGGGGTCTCCCAGCCCCAGTGCGCTGTGGACAGGGACAGCCTGGCATGGACGGGGACAGCCTCGCCACCACGAGACAAGAGCCGCATTGTCCGGCTGGCCTGGGAGCGGCAGCTGTGTGCTGGTTTCCTCTGTAAGTGCTTTGATATCTCAGAACAGACATTTGAGACGCAGAAGCCGCACTCTGCCGCCACCACAGTGGCCACTCTTGTCTGCGGTGGCATAAGCGGGGACAGACCCGGTGCACAGTGCTGCTGCCACTCCACCACGGAGGAGCCTGTGCGCCGTGGGCCCCTCCCTCAAGAGCCTGGTGTGGCCGGTGCGGTGGCAGCCAACCCCTCGAGGCGCCTCCGTGTTGGTGCATCACCCACTCACCTGTGCTCCAGCATCGCCCTGTGGGCGCCACGGTGCTCGGATGCCTGCCCTCCGGGCGGAGCATCTCGCCCCACAGACCCCACGTGCTATTACTGTTCCCGCCCACCTCATCCCTCCAGGCTGGCAGGTCCTTGGGGGCCGGGCTTTGCCTGGGTCCCCCTGCAGGCTTTCCCGGGGCTGGGGCACAGGCCGCACGAGTCTGACTCGGAGTCCACGCCTGTCAGTCATGTCATGGGGAGGCCTCGCGTGTGGCCACTTGGTGTCAGCTGCAGTCTAGCTTTCCACCTGGGCCGTGCACGTCCATCTGCAGACCAGGCCGGTCTCATGATGGTGTGGGACGCAGCTCTGCTCGGGCGCTGGCCGCTCCCAGGTTGGGTCTGTCCTTGTGACTGCACAGGCACGACTTTGGGGCGAGTCCACAGGAGCAGGGCTCTGGCTCCAGGTCAGGCACGGTCCAGAGGCGCCTCACGGTTGGCTGCACGCTCACCACTGAGGTGTGGGTGCGGTACCCCCTGCCCATCCGCCCTCACATCGGCCATCCCTGGAGGCCGAGCCTGCCCGGAGGCGCTGCGCGCCAGCTCACGGCCAGCTTCGGGGAGGGTCGAGGCTGCAGGGCCGGCCCGTGTGCCTGTGTTTCAGTGCAGCTCACGTGTCAGAACCAGCCGATCTGCCACCAGGGCCACTGCAGAGCGCAGACAGGCAGGCGGCCCCGAGCGTGGATGCCAGCCCTTCCTGGGCCACACGCTAGCTCGTCGGGCAGCTCGATGGTCCATCTGGGGTCGGTGCTGCCTGCATCGTGGCTGAGGGGCGCACTGAGGGGCCTCACACCCGAGGGCAGTCGGGTGACTCAGTGTGGCTTCGGGACGGACATGGAGAGCTGGTGCCATCCCACTCGGCTCAGCGCACAGCAGAGGCGGCCTGCCGGGTGGCAGTGGCAGGTCCCTGGGGACGGCCAGGTGACTGGGGTGGGCACCCTGGTCCAGACATGGAGCTGGAGCTGCCGTGTGAGCACCTGCTCTGCCCGTGGGGACACTAACTCTGAAAATGCGTCCCGTGTGCTGTCCTGAGGGTGAGACAGCCCCCCTGCCGGCTCCCGTGGGACGCACGGTGCTGCCTGCTGAAGTGTTTGGACCTCTGGGAGACCGATCTCTGTAGCAGGTCTGCTGGCCCTGAGGGCTGGAGCCGCGCCCAACCCTCCCAGCAGGTGGGAGGGTCCTGGCTGCTTTAGTTTCAGAAAATTTTCCTGTAAGCATCAAGTTGAGAACAAATGGCGACAGCGGTGGAGGGACCAGCCTGTGGCCGGCACCTGCCCTGCCCCACTCTGTGGCGCACAGCCTCGAGTGCAGACACGCCACCAGCCAGCCTCCGAGGGCTGGTCCCGCACTCATTCGTTTGTTTCCCACCGGCCAGAGCTTGTGTGAGGCCACCCACCTGTGTGCTGAGGGGACCAGGGACGTGTCATTAGGGTGGTCACTGCGCCCCCAGGCCACAGACAGCAAGGCCCCTTGCAGAATGGGCTGGGTCGGTCCTGGCACCCTGGGCTCCTGTCCAATTTGCAGCAGTCTGACAGCCGTGCTCTTACATGTGCCTTTTTAAGTTCCTCTCCCTGAGGACTTGAATCTGTATTTATGGTGTTTGCCAAATGTGGATCACGTCCGTGTTTTGGGTGTTTGCCGCCCATCACCCTGCTTCCTAGGGCCCCAGGCACACGCAGGGGGCCCAGCCTGAGCCCGCCATCCAGGTGGTGGCCCCCGCGGCTCCGCTGCCCCGCCGCCACCTGATTGTGCGCATGCTGCCTCCGAGTGCCGGTGAAACTCAGTCCAGCGTTCCACCTTGGTCTGGAATTTGGTCGTGACTGTGTCTCTTAGCTGAGTCTTCCTCTGCCCATGCCACGGTCCGTGTGCTTCACGTCCTGAGCCCGCTTGTCTACGTGGCGCCCTCGCTGTGTGTGCCCACAGAACGGAGGCGGCCGGCGTGGGAAGGCCTCTGGAGGAGACTGGGCTGAGGGATGGGCGCTGGGGGCGGAGCCCGGGGGCTGGCCTCCAGGAAGGACTGGACACTGGGCAGAACAGAGGGCAGGTGTGCCCCGCCTGCTGCCCCCCTGCCCCCACCCCCCGCCTAGAAGGGAGCTTCTCCAGACACCTCTCCTGAGGGCGCATTGCTGGTGCCTGGCGCCCTCCCTCCCCAAACCACTGAACAGCCCAAGGCTCCTGGGGACGTGCTGCGAGGCCGTCTGCCTGGGTCCCAGTTCTGGGCCCATTGTGGTAGCCTGGCCTCTGTGCCAGGAGCGCTGGTCTCCAGTGACCTTGTGGCAAGGCCAGAGACCACAGACTGGCTTTCACAGTGTGAATCCGGCTAAGGACACGTGGAGGAGAGGTGTGGGTGGAAGGCGGATTGGCATCCATGGCGGTAACCACTCTGTGTGGGCAGGGCAGGCGAGCACCGGACATGCTGCCTCTCTCCTCATGGCGCTTCTGTCAGTGTGCCCGGGGAAGCGGTGGTGGCGAGCAGCAGCATGCCGCAGAGATTCAGCGTCCCTCTGGCCCTGCAGGGAGAGCTTTCGGGACCGTGGGGCCTCTGAGCACACGCACCCATGCTTGAGGAGCAGGCCTAACCCATCTGTCTCGGCCAGGCCCTGGGACTCGGGGCAGCTGGGACAGAGCCCACACCCTGGTGGGTGTCCTGCGGGCCACCGAGCTCCCCCCGGGCCCATTTTCACGCACAGGAAACAAGACAAAGGGATGGAAGTGGTGTGCCTCAGCCTGGTGTGTGCTGAATGATTGGAATATATTAATCTGGAATTCTCCCGTAAGTCTAGTTTCCGCCAGTGGGGACCTTTTCTGTTTCCCCAAACCCAGTGAGCCGCCGTGGCCCTGACTGCAGGCTCTGCTGGCCGGAGACACCATGTGGGTCTGAGCCACATGCCTGAGCGCCGGCTACACCACCAGCCTGTGGCAAAGGCTGCAACCCAGTCCCTACCTGTCCCTACCTGTCCCTGTGGGGCCTGCGGCAGCTTCACCTGTGCTATCCCCCCGGGGCGTGCACCTCCCTGCGGCCAGCTGGAAGCCTGACGCTTCGGCTCCTTAGAAACTCCCTTTGTGACCTGCCCGCTGCTCAATCTGGTGCTGATACGCGCTATCCCTGGGCCGTGGCTTCGCTGGCCCTCAGGTGCATCTCCCGCCGCACAGGCCATGCTCTCCTGACAGACACAACCAGGATGCTGGGCAGACAGGCCTCAAGTCTGGAGGGACCGAGGCCCGGTGGGCACCAGGGAGGCCTGCAGTGGGCAGGCTGCTCCGAGGACACGGCAGTCACCCGTCTGTTGCTGGAGAGCCAGGCCGCTCTCCAGACAGCCCTGAGAGTGAAGGGTCAGCAGGCCGGGCTCAACCCTGGGTGGTGCTGCCTACAGGCGCACATGCAGGCCCTGCCGTAGCCACCATGAGGGTGGAGGTCCGAAGCAGCAGGGACAGGCCCTGCCAGTAGAGGACTGGCCCTGTGGCCGCTGGAACGGGCACTGGACTGGCCCTGTCAGACGTGGTCCGAGATCTGGGCGCCAGGGGATTTCCTACCTGTCCCGTTACGTATTTTGTCCCCATGAGATGGGTGCTCAGCCTGCCCTCAGGACCAGTGCCTGCGCAGAGACCGGGCAGCACATGCTCTCCAAGGCCGTCTGAGGATGGCTGGGCGGTGGCCGTTCCCAGTGGAGCTGGCTCACGTGCAGCCCAGGGCCCAGCTCTCGGGCAGAGAACGAGCAGACAGGACTGTCCTGTGATCTGAGGCTCTGTGGCATTGGGCACTGAGGAACAACCCCCCTTGTGACCTGTGGCCCCTCTTGGCCTGGCCCCACGGGCAGGCCAGTCCTCGTGGTCAGACTGAGCACACCAGCATGGTGACCTCATTGTTGGCCTCTGACCTGCAGGCAGCAAGGCATCCTCTCGGGCCTCGGCCTCTCTGCTGCCCACGGCCTGCCGGCTGCTCCAGGAGACCCTCCCCAAGCCCTTCCTTGAAAACTGCATTTTGCAGACATTAGTGGCAGAGGCAGCTTCTGCTGGAGTCAGGACACTTGGAGACGGGACATGTATTCATGGACCATGGACTGAACAGCTGGTGTCCCTGAGAACTGGGGTCAGCGCCTGCCACGGTGGGGACCCTGTCCTCTGCCACACGCTGCCCCCAAGCTCAGGGTCTGTAGCCTGAGGGGCCCTGACATCGCAGCAGAAGTGGCCTGAGAGCTGCTCAGCTTGGGCCTGGCACACCTGATGTCAGCAGGGCCAGACCCATCTGGGCCGGGCTACTCTCGTGCTGGCCTCCATGTACTGACATCCTGAGCCCAGCAGCACTGAGGGCGTGACCCTCGTCTGCGAGGTTCCCGTTCTGTGAGAACGCAGCCTCAGCGTCGGGACAGGACCCTCCCAGCCCACGCCCCCAGGAGACGGCCGGCAGAGCCCTCCGGATGACGCATCTGCGCCTGGTGTGAAGTGGCCTGAGTGTGTGTGAGTGTGCACAGGGAGGCAGGCTGCACGGTGAGTGTGCAGAGCCGTGCACACTCGCAGTTCCCCTGAAACACAGGACGGAGCCGACTCCTCGGGGCTCTTCTCTCCCGGGGCCGCGGGCGGCTTCGCCGAGTGACAGCCAGCCAGGAGGGAGCAGTTCCTCCCGCCCCTGTTTTTAACTGTGGAGCTAATGGGTTTCCTCCCTCTCACCGGGACGGGGCTGTCATTTTTGAAGGATCCACATGCGCGACAGTTAATTGCGCGTCTCTAAGTAACGGAGATCTTTTCCAGGAAGGTAGGGAAGCGGCTGGTTTCTTTAAGAGCCACCCCCCAGCTTGCCCCTCAGACGCGTCCTTTCAAACCACGTTTCCTCCGGCTCAGGCAGCTTGGCCTGAGCCACGCTCTTGGTGCCCTTAGCCCAGCGACCCATATCCCGTTGGAGCAGACACACGCTGCCCTCCCGGCGCACCCACGTGCAGACACAGGCGGGGCCGCGTCTGCGAGGCCGTCCGCTTCGCCGGTGCCGTGGTGCTCGGGAGTGGCCAGGGGACCGGGGAGATAAGCGGACCCCCGCAAGGACCAGCGTCTGAGGGCCAGGTGCTCAGGCCAGGGCACCTGGAGACATCTGGACGATGCTGGAAGCCCTGCACCTGCCGTCTTCCAGGCTGTGGTGACCTCAGCCCCTTCCAGTGCCCCAGCCACGCCGCCATCCCCAACATAGACTCTCAGCCTCTTGAAGCTGGGGCCTCTGGGAAGCTGCTCTGGGCGCCATGGCAACAGCCACCCTGGCCCTGCTGTGGCCACTGACACGTGGCGGGACGCCGCCTCGTCAGGACTGGCCTGCGGCCTCCATGTCCGCTGTGTGGGGTCCATTCCCACTGCCCCACGACCTCAGTTCCTGTACGTGTGCTCCGTGGGGACGCCACTCCCCAGCCTCCTGACACCTGGCGACTGGGTTCATGGGGACATGCCCATGTGATGTGCGGGGCTTGTCGACGGGACAGTGCCAGTGGGGACGGCCCCAGAAACAGCCAGGCGGCCTGGGGCAAGGCCTCATGGGGCTCACAGCCCCTCACGGGAGTCTCACCGTCACCCCTGCTGGGGCCCCTGTGGGACGGGCCTGTGGAGCCATGACCACACCGAGTGACCGCTGCCCGAGGGCTCCGCTGGCCTTGCAGGCTGTGGGCATAGTCTGCCGGCCCCGCTGACATCTGTTTCCTGGGGACACGTCCCCAGCACGCGGAGCAGGAACAGTGTGTCCTTGTGCGGGAGCGCAGCTGCTGGTACCCTGCTCGCGCCAAGAGACAGCGGCAGGTGGAGGGCCCGCGACCTGTCCCAGTGGAGCGGGCACGAGGGCCAGGACAGCAAGGCAGCGCTCTGCCCGCCCTGGAGCAGGCCGGGTGGTGGGTCCGCACCGCACTGTCTGGTGGGTCCAGACAGGCGCAGGAGGCCAGGTCACCTCTGCTAACGGTGACACATGTCTCTTCACCTGCCCCCTGCTGGGGTCGGGGTCCTGCATTGGTGCTTCGTTGAGGATGGCATCGCCAGACCCCGAGAGCTCACTCATCCTGGCTGTGTGATCAGGGCGGCGCTGGGGCAGCCGCCGCTGGTGCCCAGGCTCTCGGGGTCGTGTCCCCGGACATGGGACAGTGGCCCGGTTCTCGGGAGAACTGTGCCTGGAGTTGTTGACCTGGCTGGCGCTCAGAGAACTCCCTATGGGGAGGCGCCCTGACAGCTCTGCCGCTACCCTGCGAGCAGTGTGTCCCCTGGCTGAGGCCCAGGGTGCAGAGCACGCAGTGGGGAGGATGTCCCCGCCGGTCTGTCCTAACTCCAGAGGAACCGGGACCCTGTGTCACCGCCCAGCCTGGTGACCCTGGGTCCCTGGTCCTCACTGATGCGCGGGCTTCTTTCTGTCCTGCCGCACGCTGGTGGCCTCAGGCTAGTACCTCTGGCAGGTGACAGCTGGTCACCCTGCAGCAAACTTGCCTGTCTCCAAGGAGCCGACGTGGAACTGGTCTGAACCCCACTGGGCTCACGAGAGTGAGGGGGCTCCCTGTTTGATGACGGGGTTCTGGCAGCGACCGCGCTGCTACCCCAGATGCCACCTGGCGCCTCTTCTCAGGGAGGAGCCCGGCCCTCAGGCGTTTACCTGCCCAACTGCCTGCCTGCCCACTGGTCTCCTGTCAGCAGCCTCCACACGTGGCCAGAGGGAGCCCTATCTGAGCGTCAGGGAGTGTGGGGCTGCTGGGGCGCTGGCGTCCTGAGCGTGCAGTGTCCCACCCAGCAGCGGGGCGCAGACCCTGCCCAGCCCCCAGGAAGCGGGGGCCGGGCCAGGGGCCCCTCCATCCTGTGACTTGCTCCTCATAGCGGAGCTGGCCCTTTCACCTATCACCGGGCACCCGGGGGCCATCACCCAGCAGACGGGACCGCTGGTTCCAGGCAGGAGCCCCGGTCCCCCGTTGGGCCCCTGGGAAGCACACACAGCTGTGAGTCGCGAGCACGGTCCTGAGGATGGACCCACTGGGTGCTGTGCACACGCGGCCACTCTTGTCTCAGGCGCCCGGAAAGGGTGGCGTGGGTCAGCACAGGGGCTGGACATCTGCCCCATCCTGCAGAGTGGCCGTCGCCCATGTGCAGGGGCCCTGGGGACTGCGGGTCACAGCTGCCATGCCACCTTTGACTCGCTGTGTCCTTTCAGGATGGGAGTCCCAGCTCCTGGAAACCGGCTTCCTGGCCATGTTTCTGTGCCCACTCTGGACTCTGTCCCGCCTGCCTCGGTGGAGCCCCACGTCCAGGATCATCGTGTGGGGCTTCCGGTGGCTGATCTTCAGAATCATGCTGGGAGCGGTGAGTATGGCATGGAAACTCGTCCCCCCGGAGGCCGCGGGGCCCACCACACAGACGCCCAGGGTAGAGCCAGCGCTGCCCCTGTGCCTGGGACATGTGCCGCATCTCTGAGTGCCGGGGCAGTGTCGTGTAGGCCGGCAGGTGCAGTCGGCCGGGGAAGCCCAGCTCTCCTTCCTCACAGCCTTCCTGCCTCTGCAGCCCGGCCACCGATGGCCTGGGGAAGTGGGGTCGGGGCTCAGTGTGCGGGCCGGCGGCGCCATGGACAGCCCCACGCTGACCTTGAGTAAACGGTCTCCTCCCATTGTCCTCAGTGGCCGCGTGCGCTGAACAGCGTGTGGCACCATCCGCGTCTCCTCCCGTCTCCCCTCGTTGAGGTGTCTCCGCGTGGTGCCGGTCACTCTGAACCCCATGCCGCATTCACTTCCAGCCCCACTGCAGGGAGTGTGGTCGCTGTGGCCGCCAGGCAGTGCCCCTCATGGTGTGACTGTCTCAGGGAGGCTGTCTGTCGTGCGTGCGCCCGCCACCTACCCCACAGGCTTGACATGAGATGAGCAGGACCGTGTGTCACCCGTGCGGCCTTCTTGTCCCCCCGTCACCCTCGCAACTCGCCGTCCCAAGAGGCACTGCCCCTGGGCCCCCACTCCCACATGGGCGCCTGTGTGACAGCCACCATGGTTGGGTCACCTGCGGAGGGACAGCACCACCAGGTCCACTGCACTGGGCCATGAGCAGACACCCAGCTGCCCGCACAGGGCAGGGCACGAAGGCCTCGGACCGGCGGCGAGCAACATGGTGGCCGGTGGCCCCACGGGGACGTCCAGACTTCCCAGAGAAGTGCCTGCTCCCTCTGCGTGAGTGTCCACTCCGTCAGGCACACCTGTGACAAACGTCCTTAAATGGGTCCCAGGACTTCACGTGGACTAGTGTCCACGGGCTTCGGGAGATAAAAGTATGCGATGCTCCCAGGGCCCTGCGGGCACCGTCACACTGAGAGAGCTGGCTTGGACTGAGCTCGGACACAGGGTGCCTGGTCGGTGTCCCCAGGGCCTACTGACACGCGCTGCGCTGACGCCAGGCGAGCACCCCCCTGGTCTCGCTCCCTCAAAGTCGGCGCCCTGGAACCGAGCAGGAGCCAGGCTGCTGCGAACAGAGTCCTCAAACAAATGCCTTTGCCCTCGGGAAGGCTCAGGGCCGGGGGGGTCCTGGAGCGTGTGGGGAAGGAGCGGCGTGCACCCCGCAGGCGCCTGCAGAGTGAGAGGGGCCCTGAGGCCGGCAGGCTGGACGGCCAGGAGCAGGGAGTTTCCCAAGTGATGTTGCCCGTGTGCGGGCGGGGCTGCAGGTTACAGAACGTGAGCCCTGCACCCGACCAGGTCCCCAGAGGGAGGGGGCTGTGTGACTCACAGGCTGCCAGAGTGAGGCGTGTCCACGGAGCGTCCATCCAGTCTGTGTGTAATGGTCAGACAAAATGGAGACTCGTCCATGGTTAGCAAAACTCCCCAGGGCCCTCGTGAAGGAGTTTTCTGCTCCCCGACAGATGTGGCCATAAACTGCCACCTTTGACCTTTGAACCTCCCAAAGCCAGGCCCAGCCTGGCAGACAGGAGAGGGAAGGCCTTCGCGTGTGCAGTGAAACGAGGGAAGAGGAAGGCGTGAACAGAAGGCATGGTGTCGCCTGGGTCCAGAGATGGGAAGGTCAGAACAGCCCTGAGAACTCACGACGGATGAGCATGCAGGGCCAGGCCGGCCTGCGAGTTCGGTCAGTGCTGGGAGCGGCCCGACTCGTGGGTGCAGTGCACGGCGTCAGCGCAGCCGGAACACTGGGCGCAGGGAGCGCCGACGGGCGGGTTCTTGTGCCTGGCGCTGGCGCTGGGAGCAGCAGGGACTTGTCAGCACCTGTCGTCCAGGCCCGCGGCCAGACTCCTTGGGCCTCTCGGCCTGGAGCCATGGGGCAGAGGAACCGCCCTGGCAGAGCTGCTTCCCTGGGCCCCTCCCTGGAGCTGATAGCACCTGGGCACACCCCACGCCAGGGGCCCACGGCCGGAATTGCTGCCCCCAGACCTCCGTTCCCCGTGCCGGATCTTCTCGTGGCCCCCGTTCCTCACCACAGGTGCTCCAGCCCCGAGCACTGGGACTGGATGGCGTCATGTGGTCCCTGGGCCGCCCTGGGCTCTGCTGCGGGGACACCGCGGTATCCGGAGGGCTCCCGCCTCCCCAGACGGGCGTGTCAGCAGCGTGTTCGCAGCAGGCAGGTGCGGGGAGAAGCCTGCCGACCCGGCAGCCGGGCCTCCAGCACCCCCCGCGCCCCCTACTGCTGGCCGTGGCCGCAGCCACCTCTGGGCTCTCCGGGCAGCTGCCGTTGCCTGTGCGCCACTTCTCAGAATTAATTTTGGGCTGAGAAAGACTCAAAGAGGGCTTTGTTCTTTTGACACTTACTCTGGAAAAAAACTCCGTGGAAAATCTGACAGGAGAAATCAAAAGACGGAGAACGTAATTGCCCCCAGCTCCTGGAGGAGCACCCGGTTTTAAGTGTCTCACATCAGCTAGAGTTTGAGTGACACTTTAATTACCTTGTTTTTTTCTCCTCGGCCTGGTTTGAATCTCCAAAGGCACCACTCCTGGCTCTCAGGCTGCACAGGGAGCCGTGCTCACGGGCGCGCCGTGTCGTGGCCCGGCCTGCGTGGGCCCTCCCGGCAACAGTGGCTGCCTGCACACGGCCGGGTCTCGGCTGCGGCCGGCCTCGGAGCCTGTTCTCGCATGACAGGCTCAGCGAGTCCCCTGGAGGTGTCCATGGCGCTGCTATGGTCAGAGAGAAGCTGGGCCCGCTCCCCCGGCGGGCGCGCTGCCAGCCGGCCCGTTCACGGCCCACACTGCACACGGACTCGGGCGTGAGAGCCGCCCCGTCAGCCCTGCAGTTCCCTGCTCCTCGCTCCTCCGCTGTTGCTGTCCCCGGGCCCCAGTGCCCATCCCTGGCTGTCCGGGGGGCCGCACTTCCCAGAGTTCCAGGCCTCGGCGGGGCCCACCTCCCGGGCGGCCCCAGAGCAGCAGAGGTCCGGCCGCCCGCGTTGTCCCAGCCCTGCTCAGAGCACTCGGCCGTCTCTATCTCCTTCCCCTGGCACTTGACCAAAACCTGGTGTCACTGTGGCTGTGAGGGCATCACAGCCACTGAGGTCCGGCCGCTGGCTGGTGCGGGGCATGTGTCAAGGAGAGTGGACGGGTCTGTCCGTGTAGCTCCGCCTGGTCAGCTCTCTGGGCACAAACGAGCCCAGAGGCTCGTTCAGCATGTTGCTCTGGGGGTCGGCGTGTCCTGACGGCACAGGGTCCTCTGAGAGCTCGGCCCCGAGGACAGCGGATGGGTCCCCGGCAGGTGCAGGGGCACACCCCACAGGTGCGCACCCACAAACAGGATAACACGTTGCGTGTGTGTGCGCATAGCGGACGCCACGCAGGTGCACGCTACACGACGCCACACACACCCTCGACTCGGCTCCTGCCTGGAGGCCAACACCCAAGGCCCGTGCCCTGTCCAGCCTCAGGCCTCCTGCGCACCCATCCCGTGTCCACGCTGTGGCTGCTGACCTGCCAGGCCAGCCCTGCACCGTGCTCACGGCAAGTCATACCCCTGCACCGGGAGAGGGGCCTCTGCTGAGTGTCGCTCGCTGAGCCCCCGTGGGTGCGGACGCTGGTGTAGAGGGGCCGGGGTCCCACAGCCCGGGGAGGCTTTCTCACTCCACCACAGGCACATCGAACCCGAGCCACAGCTGCCCCATGGTGGCCCTGGGACCCTGCCCTCTGGAGAGCGGCTCACGCGGATCCTCTTGCCTGCAGGGCCTGATCAAGATCCGGGGGGACGCGTGCTGGCGGGACCTGACCTGCATGGACTTCCACTACGAGGTGAGTGCTGCCGCGTGGGCACCGGCTCCTCCGCTGGGAGCCTGGGTGGGGTCTGACATTGGGCACCTCCCCTGGACCAAGTCCTGCCCCTGCTGACCACCCATGGGCTGTGGGGCACATCTGCCCGGAGGGCCTGTCGCCCTGTGTCCTCTGCTCAGAATCTGACACCGGCAGCTGTGGCAATAGTCACTGGGGAGGGCGGCGAGCTGGCACCAGCACCCGGGTGGTTCCTCTGTCAGGTGTCCGCTACCTGCACGGCCCCGGCACTCAGGGTGATGCACGCGCCCAAGTCCCAGGTCTCATAAAAGGCCACGTCCTTACTGCGCCTGCGCTTGGGGTGTCACGTGTTTACCTGTAAGCCCTGGGGGTCTCCCCATGCACCATGGGTCCTTGCTCCGAAGCCAACTTTCCAGAAAGTACCAGAGTGTCAGGTCCCGGCTGTCAGGAGGGGTTCCACGGGACGGCCAGTCCACCTACCTCCGGCCTGTCCAAGCTCACTTCGTCTGTCCTGCCGTTGGTGCAGAGCAGGGACTGGGCCTCCGGCCAGACAGTATGCTAGCATCTGGGTGTCACTGCCCCTCAGGATGAGGGACTGCCCTGACCGTGTCTGCTGGGCCCGTGGGCTGACTCAGCGCTCTGCTCCTCGAACCGAGCTCTGCATTTAAGCGTTGGTGCCGCTGTGACTAAGCCTGAGTCCTCATCTGTCACCTGCAGCCAGCTTTGTTTCTCCCAGCAGTCTGTCCTTCCGCTTCTCCGCTCTGGTTCTCTTGTGCCCGGCTCCCATAGCCCGGCGGGCCGCCGCGTTCCTCAGGAGTTTCTTCAGCTTGTCTGTCTCGAAGGGTCTGTTTCTGTCTTGGGGGAGTTTAGGCGGGTGTCAGCTCCCCACTGGCGGCTTCCTGGTGCAAGGCACCTGGGAATGGACCAGGCACCCATGAGGGGGAGGCAGCATTGGCTGGCCAAGTACAGGACACAGCAGGGTTCCACTGCCACCATCACCAGGGTCCAGGACACAGCTCATCCCGCCTTAGCCCTCACCTGAGGGACAAGCATCCCCTCTGGCCCGCACCCCCCAACACACCTCGGCACACCCAGCACATGGGGGATTCCACTCCGAAACCCAGTCTGAGACCCAGGCCTGGGCATGTTCCGGCACGGCGAGGCCTGCTGCCTCGCAGGCCCCTCCTGGCTTGCCAAGGACGAGGGCCCCTCGCCCACGGGCACGGGTGTGCCGCCCTTCGCGCAGTGGTCGGGCGCCGTCCCGGTGCACACATTGCCAGGCGGGCCATGCCTGCAGTGCTGGAGCCTGCAGCAGACGGTGGGGGGCGGGTGTCCCCGTCTCAGCACACCCAGCACGGTGACCCGCCCTCGGTCAGGAAACTGGCTGGAGATTCATTCGTTTTCTCAGCCCCCAAGGGCTTGGGTCAGAGGGGGGACCCACCCGACAGGCAGGAATGGCATCCTTGTCCCCACGGGCAGTTGTCTCCACCCTTCACATCTCGTTTTGAATTCTCCCCAGGGAGCCCTGGTTCATGTGAGCCGACCTGGGCCTGTGTCCCAGCTCAGGGCCCTGGGCACCTTGGGGCACCCTGGGCACTCACACACGCATTCACACTGCACTTTGGGGTGCCTTCCTTGTTGAAGTCACGTTGGCTCCCAGAACCCCTCCAGCTTGAGACTGGGTGATCTCGCCTATCACGAGGGTGGTGTGTCCTGCTCGTGCCCCCTGCCCCACCAAGGGGAATGGGAGCCCTGAGCCGGGCGGGAGACCAGCTGTCCCACCACAGGCCCCACTCCTGACGCCAGCACCACCCCACCCAGCCAGCGACACCTGTGCCCAGGCTGGGTCCTCTAGGGGGCCTGGCTTGTGAGGTGGGCCAGGGACATAACCCCAGCCCCCGGCAGGACAGCATGGACACCGACTCCACCGCAGGCAGGATGTGACCCTGCGTTCACACCACAGAATCCTGCTCTGATCCGTCAGCACAGGGTGCCAAGACTGGTGTGATCGCACGGCTACCCTCGTGCTCTGGCTAAAGGGAAGATGGCAGCCTTGCGTGGGCCCAGCCACCGCCCCTCTTCAGGAGGCTCAGCTGGACCCGGGTGGCGACGTGCCCACTGACACAGGCACAGTCCCTTGGGGATACCTGCCATGTGGGTCAGCCACCCTACCAAGGGGCGTCCCGTGAGTGCGCCCATGTGTCCGAGCCCCGGCGGGGGCCTCGCATCCCCAGGGGAGTGTGGGGCAGGCTGCCCCGCGGGAGGACACCGGTCTGCTCAGGGTTCCCTTTGCTGACTGGGGACCGGCTGCCCACCCGGGCCCTGTGTCCACAACCTGGTCCACTGCCGCCGAGGGCGTGGCCATCCCCAGGGACCTCGTGGGGTGTGTGTGTGTGTGTGTGGGTGTGCACGCATGCGTGCTGGGTGCTGTATGCTCGTGCGCGGTGTTCGTGCAGCTGCGGTGTGCAGTGTGGCCTGCGCACGTGCAGTGTCCCCCACACAGCCGCCCAGCCTCGGGAGTGAGGCCTCGCCCCGGGAGGGTGCACAAGGTTCCCGCACCCTCCTGAAGCCCGGCGAGCAGGTTACTGTTGGAGGTGCACAGCCGCCTTCCTCGGCGCTGCGTGTGCAGTGCACCCCAAGGCCCCATCACCCCACCTGGCCACTGGCACCTGCCATTGGCTCAGTTGCACGTAGGCCAGCCGCCCAGGGCGCGACTCCCGGTGGGCGGGGCTCCGGGTGAGTGGAGCCCTTCGTGGGCGGGGCCTTGTGGGCGGGGCTCCCCTGGCTCCTGGTCTCTCGCTGACCCTTAGTCCTCCACAGACTCAACCCGTGCCCAACCCCGCTGCCTACTTCCTGCACCGCTCCCCCTGGTGGGTCCACCGTCTGGAGACGCTGGGCAACCACTTCCTAGAACTCGTGGTGCCCTTCTTCCTCTTCCTCGGTCGGCGGATGTGCATCTTGCATGGGGCCCTGCAGATCCTGTTCCAGGTGAGTGGCCTTCCCAGTGTCAGGCTCTTCGGCATCAGGACCTTGACCGCAGTGCCCAGCAACCCGTCACGCCTTTGCCTCAGGGTGTGGCGCTCGCCCCACACACCCATGAGGCCAAGGGAGCCAGCAGGAGGCAGCACCCTGGGCCAGAGTGGAGAGGGCTTCTTGGGAGACGGTGCTGTGAATGCTTCGCAGGTCTCCATGTGGCCTGGCCCTGTGACGTGGCTCCAGGGTGCTTCCCGGTGTCGCGTTCCCCGCCACCGTGTGCCTACCTGGGTCTGTTGGCAGGGAACCCAGCGCAGCTTCTCGGGGGCATGGGCTCATCTGCTGTGTGTCGGTACCCCTCTCCTTGTTAGCTGAGTATCCGTCCATCAGTCCGTCCACTCACCAGGCTTCTCGGTGCAGACTCGACTTTAGTCACGGATTCTCCCTCCCCTGCTCTTTCTGGAGGCCAGAGGGACCCTCACAGCGGGGCCACCTGCCTGGGTCACAGGCCGAGGGCACGCCTGCCTCTGTGCCCACACCAGCTGAGGTCCCCGCAGGACCGCCAGAATCCCATCTCAGCCGCCCCGCACCGCCCCAGAATGTCTGTAGTGGTGGCTCCGGGCCCGGAGCTCTGCGGGATGGACACTGACAGGTCCTGGGCACGTGTGTGCCTGGAGCCCCCGCAGCCGAGCTGCACAGGACACAGCCCTCAGCGCTGTGGCGGTGCGCCCCCCGGGCCTCCTGTTAGCCACCAGGTGGGAGGAAGGGTCTAGATGGATAGGACAGCAGTGCGTGCCAGGCCAGGCCTCGCTTGGCCTGTGACATCCCATGGGCGGGCTTTCTGGAGTCCCCAGGCGCCTGCTGCCTCTCCCAGAACAGTGCTCTGCGGAACCCTAGTCTCTGGGCCCCCAGGTGAGGGTCTGTGTGACACCGTGACTGAAGACACTGCCTTTCCCAGTCCTCGAGGTCAAGGGCATGGGGTCAAAGACAACGGGCATGTGGTCACAAGTTGTCACCCAATGAGACTTTCAGGCCCAGAACTCTCCAGATACTGGGCATGTGGCTGGACATCAGGACACCCCTCCACCCCTGTGAACTCAGAGCCGCATGGCCTACAGGCTAGAGGTCAGGGCTGCCCGCTGACAGCACCAGCATCTCCTCGCCCTGCGCTGGCGGATGGGTCTGCTGTGTCCCTGTCTACATCACGGCACCCGGCCTCTGGGAAGGGGCATGACCTGTCCCGCCCAGCTCAGCATGGCCCACCAGCCCCCGGCACGTCCACAGCGCCTGCACAGGGGCAGCTGCCTCCTCTGGCCTCGGCTCGGCTGTCCCTCCCGGTCCCCTTGGGTAGCTAAAGTGGAAGCAGAAGCAGAAGTCACTGGTGGTATTCTGACTGAAAATCAGAGGCCCCAAAATTAAGAGCATGTTCCACCAGAGCCGCGAGGCAGGAAGGCCTGGTGGGGCGAGGGGACAGCCTGCTGAGCCAGCAGGCAGGGAGGCCCAGGGAGAAGGGCACTGTGGTCTCCGTGCCTCAGCAGGTGCCCTCCAAGTCAGATCTTGGGGGCCCAGGGTGTGAGGACCACGTGTCCTGGCGGTCTCCCCAGCCAGCAGTGTTCCGCTTTCTTTGAACGCCCTCCAAGTCTCCGTCTCTGCACCTGGCCCTCGGGGCTCAGGGCCCAGTGGGTGCACCTGTGCCATCGGAGACGGCAGGCCCCCGGCCCATGGTGCCTGCAGTGGGGAGGAGTTGCGTGCAGGGTCCGAGTGCAGCCTGTGCCGCCCCTGTGCGCCGGTCAGGCAGGGGAGCCTCCAGAAGCAGACTCGCGGCAGCGCAGTCTCAGCCTTGTGCCTCTCAGCTGCGACGCGGATGGCGAAGGGCATGCTGAGGGCTCTGCATTGCGCTGGCTCCTCCCTGTCCCAGGTCCTGCTTCCCCAGATCTGGGGGCCACAGAGGAGCCTGGAAGACATGCATGTGAAACTCACAGGGGCATCTGACTGCCTTTACTGGGGTGCTCTCAGCACCCCAGGATCACGGCCATGGCTGCACCTCTAACAGTTCCCCTCCAGTACTTGCTGAGAGCCGGGCAGGGCTGAGGGACCAGCCCGTCCCAGGGCGAGGAGGGCCAGGCACCTAGAGCAGAGGTGGCCTTGCACCCTTCCTCCCCCCCTTGCAGGCTGCAGAGTGACTGACCCCCGACCCACCCCCCACTTGGCTGCATGCTCCCTGGAAGGTGTGGCGGTGCCTGCACCCCATCCTCTCAAGACCCCCAAATCCCCCTGAAATCGCTGAGGTCGTCAGCTGGTCCCAGGACGCATCCTGAGACCCCAGCATGCGCCAGGCACCCATGCCCCAGAGAGGACGGCCGGCGGTGCGTGCGGCTCCCCAGTGCCTGGGAAGCAGGCGCCCATCAGCCCAGAGGCAGTGTCTCTGCAGCCCGAGACACTCGCAGCACATGGCCGTGCACAGCAACACCTCACGTAAATAGAGACGGCTCCCGGAGCCCTACCACACGCAGCCCGAGGCCCGGCGGGCATCCGCAGGAGCACCAGGCTGTGGGGTCGGTGCTGACGAGGGGCGCCCTGGGGTGGGAGGTTCTGGGTTCCGTGGTTCACCAGGCAGGCCAGGAAACTGCACTGAAAACATGGGCATATTTTATCCTCTGGCTCAAGGAAGGCCTTGCCCTATGTGTCGCCACCCCTCCTGTCCCTGCTCCTTATCCTCCTGTCCTGCTGAGACTGTCCCTGAGGGCATGATCCTGTCTCAGGGACGCAGGCCTAGCTGCCCCACCTGCACCTCCTGGGCCGAGGGGCGCTCACTGGGCGTGCTGGGCACGCGGGGCTGGTGCCCATGCCCACTCAGGCCCTGCTCCCGCAGGTCATCCTCATTGTCAGTGGTAACCTGAGCTTCCTGAACTGGCTGACCATCGTGCCCAGCATCGCCTGCTTCGATGACGCCACACTGGGGCCCCTGTTCCCCTCAGAGCCTGGTGGCCTCAAGGACCGAGTCATGCGGATGCAAGAGGAGGCAGCCGGGGGGGCCCAGCCCGCACGCAGGCGCGGTGAGTGACAGGCCCATGCACACCCCACCTGCCAGTGTGGCCCTCATGTCTGACAGACGCGGGCCCTTGGGACTGCTGGCCCACCTTCCGAGGGAGGGTGTCATAACTCAGTTTCCGCAGGAGCCTGGGAAGTGCCCTCGGCTCGGGCCAGGTGCAGGCGGGTCTTGGGGGCAGCGCCCACCTGCCGTCTCTCTCTGTCCAGGCTGCCACGTGCGGCGGGCCGTCAACCTTGCACTGGGCATCCTGCTCGCCTGGCTCAGTGTCCCCGTCATCGTCAACCTGCTGAGCTCCCAGCAGGTCATGAACAGCTCCTTCAGCCCGCTCAGGATCGTCAACACCTACGGGGCCTTCGGGAGGTAGCTGGGCCGGCTCCACCACCCCACTCGCCCCCTGCACCCCCGCCGTCGCCCGGCCCCTCGGTGGCTGCACCCCACCCCCGTGCCACGAGCTGAGCACTGGCACAGCCCTCCGCCCCGTGTCCCCCACAGCGTCACCAAAGAGCGCACAGAGGTCGTCCTGCAAGGCACGGCCAGCGCCAACGCCAGCGCCCCCGACGCGCTGTGGGAGGAATACGAGTTCCAGTGCAAGCCGGGCGCGCTCAGGCGCCGGCCCTGCCTCATCTCACCTTACCACCACCGCCTGGACTGGCTCATGTGGTTCGCGGCTTTCCAGGTATGCCTCCCTGCGTCCAGGGCCACTCCGGCCACCGCGGGGGCCGGGGGCCTGCCCGCACAGTGCCCGAGGCTGCCCTGCCTTGGCTCACAGGCCTGCTGGCCCCAGGGTCCTCCCTCGGACCCCTTCGCATGGGAACCTGTGGGTGCCAAGGGCCGAGTGACACAGCATCTGCTCGGCCAGCAGGAGCCAGGAGGACAGGTCCTCCCGCTGACCCACAGGACTGTCACTGCCCTCCTGCCCGTGAGGACAGCCTCAGGGAAGCTGTATCACTGACTCCAGTATCCAGGGTCAGTGGGTGACAAAGCCAGCGATCAGCTGGACAGTGCCCGCACCCACCCGGCCACCGGAGCCCGAGGATTGATCAGCGCTGTCCAGCCTGGCACCAGCCCCCTGCCAGAGCAGCAGATGGGGCCCCACCTCCAGCCCAGCCCCTGGGCAAGGGTCCCGTGGGTGCCCCCAGCTGCCGCAGTGCCCTGTCCCCCAGACCTACGAGCAGCACGAGTGGATCATCCACCTGGCGGGCCGGCTCCTGGCCAACGACGCTGGCGCCCTGTCCCTGCTGGCCCACAACCCCTTCGAGGGCCGGCCCCCGCCCAGGTAGGCCGCCCAGGACCTGTGGGAGGATGCGGCTGGGGGTGTGGGGTGGGGCTGTGGGAGGACGGCTCTGAGCTGGGGTCAGGGGGCAACCTGGGCCACCAGGTGCCCACTCACCTGCAGCACCGGCCACTCCCTGCAGGTGGGTCCGCGGGGAGCACTTCCGGTACAAGTTCAGCCGCCCTGGGGGCGCGCATGCTGCAGAGGGCAGGTGGTGGATCCGGAAGAGGATTGGGCCCTACTTCCCCCCGTTGAGCCCGCGGGAGCTCCGGGGCTACTTCCGCGCCCGGGAGTGGCCCTTCCCTGCGTGGGGGTAGAGACAGCTCCTGGGCGTGAGCCACGGCACGTGGACGGGCTGCCCGCCCGCCCGCAGGGCTGCCACCAGCGGCTCTCTCTGCAGTAAAGCCTTGTCTCTCACGCGCATCCGTCTGGGCCTGCGCCGGGCGTGGGGGGTTAGCAGGGGCTGGGGCGGCCCAGCGAGGGGGCAGCGGGTGGGGGCTGCGGGCACACCCACCACCAGGTGCCGGCTGCCCCGGAGGGCCCCGCAGAACAAGGCGTGCACCAGGCAGCCACGATGGCAGGAGTGTGTCCGTGCCCCGGACAGACGGGCCTCAGAGGCCGAGCCCGGAGCCCGGGTGGCCTTCCTGGGGCCCGCTGATGGGGGCCCCAGCCTCACGGAACACCACTGGGATGTGGGCAGGGATCCCGAGCAGCCGTGGTGGGTTCCAGCCCACCCACCCTTCCTGCACCCCTGAGTTACTAGACCCAGGCTGAGGCAGGAAGGGCCCCGGGGCTCAGTGCCCCAGCCGTGGGCACTGTCTCCTGAGACCCCTGGACATGCACTCAGGTCTGGGGGTGATGTGGGCCCCCGGGAACAAGGGATCCCCACACCAGTCCTGGGACAGGACAGATGTAGGGTGACCCGGCCAGGCCATGAGGGTCAGGGGCCCTGTGAGAAGTGAAAGCCCCCCCAGCCCCGCAGGCAGCTGGTCAGCAGACACGTGGCTACACTGGAGTCCCTCCGCCCATGCCTGCCGCCCAACGCCAGGTGCCCCTGGTCACCTCCGGCCAGGGCACCAGTCAGGGAGGGAAGACCTGCCGTCCTGGGTCGAGTCTGGGTCACCCCGCGGGAAGCCCTGAGTGGGGGGCGCTAGCTGCCTGCCGCGGCCATGTGCTTCGCGTCCTCCTGGTGCCAGTGCTGGGCTCGGCCCCACCCGGGAGGGAGCCGTGCGGTCCCATAAAACCCCGGGCACCGCTGGGGACGCGACGACCTGCCACAGGGCACGCTGACCACCACGGCACGTGTCCCACCACTGAGGCACCACGGCCAGGTGGGCGAACAGACCGGGCACCACGGGGTGCCACCGGGAGGAGCCCTGCAGACACGACACCGGGCTGAGCTCGCTGGCTTCAGCTGGGTGGCCACAGAGTGGGCACATTGGGGAGCTGAGCCGTCACTGTCCAGGCTGAAGGTGCCGAGGGTTGGCATGGCCGTGGACACTGACAGGGACAGTGACCTGGTGGCCTGCATGAAGGGTTAGAGACAAAGCTGCAAACCCCGCCATCAGGAGGGACACGCGTCCCCGTGTCCACACGGAGCGAGGGCCTGGCTGCACGCAGGACGACTACTGGGGTGGTGGCAGTGACGCCGACACCGTCTGAAGACTGAGCTTCCCTCACATGGGACTTTCCTTTTCGGGCTGAAGTCGTGAACACTTGTAACAAGACAGCTGCGTCCCCACCCTCCAGGGTGACCCTGCGTTCTCTGGCCTGTGAGGCCGTCACGGGTCCCGGACACGCCAGGGGCCTGCCGGTCGCCCGTGCCCCCAGGCTCCTCAGCGCCCAGGCGCAGGTGATCTGGGGCCAGAGGGGGGTCCCCGCAGCTGGGCTCCGCGCATTTGCATCTCAATGGCCCACGCTGAGCGGAGCGCCTGTGCAGCTGCGGCACCAGGCACGCGTCCTCCTCTGCCCCGCTGGCACGGGTGCCGCAGCCCCGTCCTGTCACTGCCCGCCAGATGGACGCGGACAGCACCCTCAAGCACGTCTGTCCTGGGGGCCGTCCCCTCCACGGGCCACTCACCGCAGGCCAGCCACATGGAGGACTGTCGCCCTGGCTGGGCCCGGTCACAGCCATTCGGGCCACACTGGCCTGAGCGGCCCATCATGGCGAGGGCCCTGCTGTCCACAGCACACTCACTCGTCCCCCTCAGACCCCAGGACATGGTGGCCAGGGTCCCCTTGCCCCTGCGTTCTGGGCTGAAAGTCCAGGAAAGAAAGCACAGCCTGGGGCCCCAGAGAGGGCGCCTCACTCAGTGTCAGCCGCCCGTCCCGGGGCAGCAGGGGGTCCCACGGCACCCTAGGTCCCCCGGCCGTGCAGCGAGAGGAGAGGGTGCACAGCTCCCCACCGAGGGAGGGGCAGGCCCAGTCTCTACAGGGGGCCTCTCTCAGGCAGCTCGGAATGGACTGGACCCAGGAACCTGGTGGGCAAGGACTGACTGCAATGAGGGCAGACTCAGGGCCACAGAGATGACAGTGACACCGCCTGGGCCCTGCAGGCAGCACGAGGCATGTCCTCCCTGGAAGGACGCCAGTGTCCCGTTGGCAACCCGTGAAAACCAGAGCTCCAAGGACAAGGCACCAGCTGGTCCTCACCAGCTGACGGGCGGACAGCACACGCGCGCGTGGCCGCCACAGCCCAGGAATGCCCCGCTGACCCCCAGCCGACCCCGTGGCCTCCGTGAGGACTGCAGCCCGGGCCGGGGTCTAGGCCAGGATGGGGCTCGTGGGCCCCGCAGAGAAGCGGCCACACCCCAGACCTGTGCACATGCCTTGTCGGGAAGTGGCCTTTCACGTCATTTAATTAGGGCGGCCTGGTGGAGGAGCACTGGGCCTGCTGCCTCTGGCCAAGCACAGCCCCATGCATCCCAAGGACCCAGGGTCCTGTCCCAGGGCCCGGGGGCAGCCAGTGGGCACAACTGAATAAAAACAGTGCCTCTTCCTCCTCTCCTCCTCTCCTCCTGTCTCCCCACTCACCTCCGTCCCCGCCACACCTTTCCTCAGGCCAGTGCTTTAATTAGGGATCTGCAGATGAGACCAGCCTGGCTGCCAGGCCCCAGGTCCTCGGCGGTGCCCACGCGTGTGGCGTGCGTGCGTGCGTGTGCTCGGGCGCGTGCTCCAAGCTGGGCTCGGGACCAGCGTCATGAGGACCGTGCTGTCTGAGGCTTCCTCATGGCCACACCACATTCAAAAGTGGACAGAGTGATGACGCTCACCTAGCAACACGTCATTTACCCCAACCCCCCGGCGCCCACAGCCCCTCACCACGGGCCCCCCCACCCGGAGCCACTGGGTCCCCATGGGGCGGCAGCAAAGGGGAAGAGATGGAGCCAAACTGACAGCATCCACTGGCCCCAAGGCGACGACCAGGCCGGCAGCAGGCTGACCGCGGTGGCCACACTGGCTCTGAGTGTCAGGAGCCAGGGGAGGGGTCGGTGCTCTCGCGGTGCGGCCCGCGGAGCTGCCTTTCACCAGCCCCACCCGTCAGTGGCCAGGACGCCCCTTTGAGCCAGCCAGGCCCTGGCGGTGGTGGGAGCGGCTTTCAGGGTGCTGTCGGGGACCGGACGTGGGATGGGTCCTGAATGAGCGAGGCGCGGTCCCCACGCGGGCAGTCGTCAGGTCTGCCCGTCCCGAGTCACCACGGACTCTGGCTGCAAGCTGTGCGGGCTGCGCGCCCCACCCACACTACGAGATGCCCGGAGGCTGCCAGGCGCCCCATGACGCCTGCACAGCCTGGACGGCTGACCCGCCGCCTCCCACCGTGTGACCAGGAGCGGCTGGCAGCTCCAGAGGAGCAAATATCCCACCAGCTCAGGGCTACGAACCCCTGCCAGAGTCACCAAGAGGAGTGGAACCCGCGCCCCGGAGTCCAGAGCCCCAAACTGCGCTGGACTCCAAGGACAGGGACTCAGAACAGGCAGACAGAGCAGAGAGGGACGCAGCGCCCGCGTCGGCCCCCAGTGGGTGGCTCCCGGTGGGGGGGGGGGGCGCCAGCGGAGCCTAGGGTTGGGGTGAAGTCAGGGTGCTGGGCGGGGTCGAGGCTATGGGGCCTGGTGCCTGAGACTTGGGGGTGGGGGCCGGGTTGGGAGGCATCTAATTCCTGGCCCCTTTCCAACAATAAATGGGACCCATTCCGTGAAGGGTCCTCGCGACTGGCACGTGGCGTGGGTTTGAGAACACGTTCTGCGGGGCCAGCCACTGGGCAGGCTCCGGCTGCGCCCGCTCGGGAGTCCAGCCCCCGCCGCCTGGAAAGGACGTCTCCCAAACCCGGCTGGGAACCGTCTGAAAGGGCGGCGGGAGGCGGCAGGCTCCCCGGACAGCCCTGGCGGAACAGGAGGCTCATCCGGCGTCGTGCAGCCGCCTGCCCGCTCCTCCGGGCCCAGGGGTTCCCGGCACCGCGGCAGCCGCGCTCCAGCCGGGTGGGACTCAGCTCGCGGCTCGGCTGTCCCACCCCAGCCCAGGCTGTCCCCCCGCCGACGATGGCGGCGCCAGCACCAGAGCGGGACCTGTCAGCTCCCCGCCCCCGGGCGGAGCTGCGGCGCATTTCCCGTGCCCCGTCACGTCACGCCGGCACGTGCCTGGGCACCGTGCCGCCGAATCCTGTGGGCAGTGCCCCTTAGTGCGCTGCCCTGGTCGTCAAGGCGATTTCACGTGCTGGTGTGCCTTTCGGGAGATGGCAGTTCCTGCACAGCCCGCCGGGCGGGGCCCAGAGCCCCAGGCCCCACTGGGCCTTTCGGGTCTGCATGTCCCTTCGTCTTCCGTCAAAGGGCACTATTTCGCTTCTCCTGGGAATAAATCGCACAGCACAGGGGGTGGCTGGAGGCCAGGCTGTCACCCGCAGCCACAGGCGTGCAGCACCCCCCTTAAATCTGGGGCCTTTCAGAGCGGCTGCCCTGCAGTGGTGAGAAGGCGCCTGCTTAGGGAGGGAGCAGTGGGACCAGGGGTCAGCAGTGAGCTCCGAGCACCGCGCCAGCGCCCCTTCTTCCTGCCCGCCCGCCCGCCAGGCCGCTTCGCTCAACACACGGGCACACAAGCCGCTGAGATGGTCTCTCCCTGAACATCCAGCCTGATTTTAGAGGAACGACCCCAAATTCAGAAACGATGTGTTTCGGCATCAACATGAAAACAGGAGCATGACCTCTCCTGCTGGCAACCTAAAAATAAAGTTCCTAGTGACAGTCATTTTAGCACACCTCCCGCAGTGCATCTGCCCCGCCTCACAGTGGCGGTCAGGGGGCACTCAGCAGGCTGAGCCCGTGGCGTCCCCACCCCAGCAGGGCGGTCCCTCCTAGCCACGATGCCGAGTTTGGTGCCGTGGTGACCGCAGCAAACCCCTTCACCCGCTACGTGGGTCACCTTGAACCCAAGTCGACCCAAGGAAAGACTAAATACCGTTTCCCAGTATCTGCAGCCACCAAGGCCATGCAGTTTGAGGTCCCTCAGAGGCATGCACCTGCCCCTGCTGCACAGCTCCTCTCGCTCTCACTGCCACTGGGAAATTCTCTCACACGACCTTTATCTGATTAAATTATGAGCAATTCTGACCCCTCCATTCACCGGGGAGGGTGGGGCAGGTGGAGGGTGTGGGATCCTCAGTCCCAGCTCCCACCCATGCTTCCTCCACACCCCCGACCCCAAGCCTGGCCAAGTTAGGGCCGCTGTGGTGAAGGAGGCCGTAAGGGAAGGAAAAGCTTTCTCTGTGCTCTTAGGTTCTGTGCGTGGGGCCTGCAGATTAAGCTAATGGCGGAGGAAGGGGAGAAAGCGTAGCTGGGGAAAGGGAGGGGAAGAAAAGCCTTCCTATGGGAAGAACAAACATGTTTCTCTAGGAAAGGGTTTAGGAGAATAATCAAACATAAGAAAACCTGTGACAATGCTTAGGTGTGAGTGACCTTTCTCAGTCACATGCCCCTGGGGGACTGGGATAGCTTTACGCCTCCCCTCTGGGTGTAGGTCACCCTGAAGGGTCATGGCTGCCTCCTTCTCGCAGGCAGCTTTTTCTTTTTTCTTTAAAGGAAAGAGCAGGCAGGAATGAAAAGGAGCAGGCGGGCAGGACGAGAGGAGGAAGAAGCATTTTATTTATTTGTTCATCTTGGCTGCTCCCCCAGCCCCAGGGGGAGAACCCGGAATCTTGGAATGTGTGTTGACTGCATTCGGTGGACCTTGAGCCACCAGGACGCACCTGTTTCTGCTTTAAATGCACGTGAGAACCCCAGCTGGGGAGCCCCGGGTGAGCGGTGCAGACAGGTGAGGGTCTGGAAGAAGCCGATTGACCCTGGTGGCTCGGGTGGCTGAGACGAAGACGCGTGGACCTGGAAAAGTCCAGGGACCTGAGTTCATGACCCTGGGCCAGATAAAGATGCTTCTCTTCCTCCTCTCCCTTCTTTCCCTTCTCACTTTAAAAAAAAAAAGGCACTCTAGCCAGAGGCAGAAGTCACATCCTGCCCGGCCTGAGAGGGCGCACGCTGTCCCTCAGTCACCATCTAACACCAGGTGAGGAGGGCAGCCACCCGCCCACCCCGGGGTCCCGGATTAGAGTAGAGCAGCTCCTGGCCGGCCCCGTGTGATCACAGCGCTGTGCAGTCAGTGGCGGGAGGCGAGGGGGACACAGGACACAGGGACATGGAGCAGCACCTGCCACAAGCAAAGGCGGAAACGCGTTGCTCAGATGTCTGAGGGACAGTCCAGGAGCTGGGCTGAGGAGGGACACATCTGGCGCCCCGGATGGGAGGGCTGCCTCTCGGGACAGCTGCCTGAGCCCAGGAGGCGGGGAGGGCACTGGACGGGGCCTGTGACCTGCGGGACGTGAAGCTCTGTAGCGAGTCACTCAGGAGGTGGGGTGCTCGTGTTAGGAAGAGACGCGGCGGCCCTGGCGGCGATGTGGGCCAACGGGTGCCGTCCCCAGGCACCCCGAGGACCCGGTTTGAGGGCCGGGATCGGGATCAACCGGGGCCAACAGCGAAGCGAACGAAACACGCCCTCCTCTCCGCCTGCCCGCGCCCCTCCTGAGAAAGAGAGAAGCGTGACGTTACAGAAGGAGAACAGAACTGCTGTGGGACCGCCCATCAGGCAGGCTGAGCCGCTGCCTCCTGGCCGGCGCCGGAACCTTCCACACTCCAAAGACCTGTCAGCGCCCATTTCACAGAGAAAGAGACGCTCCGAAGGACGAGTGCAAAGCCTGGGCACCGCCTTGGGAGCAGCCCGTGGCCCTCAGCCCCATGGCCAGCGGTCAACACCCACTCACCCCAAACCTGCACGCCTTGTGTCCCTGCCTTTCTTTGGGTGCAGGACTTGAGGCCATAGTCAAGGGCGCTTGGCAGGCCAGACTCAGATGCAGCCCGGGGACGTTTCCCTTCAACGCACACGACACCGTCAAGCCGGGCCTGTCCTTAGCCCTGAGGAAAACCTTCAATTTTGGGAGACATTTTAACAGTCCCATTTTCTGAGCGTGACCCCAAATACACCGGGCCGGCGGCGCCACCTAGCGGCCAGTCGGGGAGCCGCCGCCGCGGCCCAACTGCGCTCTGATCGGCAGGGGCCGGGCGGCCCGGGCGGCCCGTGGTTAGGCCTGCGGGGTGCAGCAGCCAACACGAAACACTAAGTAAAATAAATGCTTTTTTCTCTTGGTCCTGCTCGCCTTCACTGCTGCCTGCACCCTTCCTAATGTCCGCCGACGCCACCCGACGGCTCCGGGCCCGCGCAGGCCCTTGGACCCCAGGACCGCGGGATGCGCCCGTCGCCCCCGCAGTCGGGGTCCGGCCGTGTCCCTCACCGCCCCTTACGTCACTTCTGCAGCCACGGCTTAGCTGTGCCTCTCTGACCTCTGGGGACGCCACCCCTGGGGACGGCTGTCTCAGAACTGCAGGGAAATGATGAGACTTTCAAATGCACCCGGAAGAGTACTGGCACCTTCCCGGCTATCTGGCTTTGCGGGCCTTTCGCGGTCATCGAGCTGTTCTGGAGCTGCACGCGCGTAGAGGAGAAGGGCCGCGTCTCCAGACGCCGTCCGACGCCGTCCGACGCCGTCCATCGCCGTCCATCGCCGTCCATCACCGCCCTGCGTGCCGAGCCGCCCGGCACCAACATGGCCGCCCAGCCGCCGCTGCCCGGCCCCAAGATGGCTGCGCCACGCACCCACGTGCCGAAGAGGCCCCGCCCCTCCGGCCAGACCCGGAAGCTACCTCCCGGGCGGGCGGGCGAGCGCAGCCCCAACCTGCCCGTGCGGCACCGGCGGCTCAACAGCGCGACCCTGCCCGCGCGCGCGCACCTGCACCTGCACCTGGGGACGGAAATGGGGGAGGCCCCGGGGCCCCGCAGCCAGTGCCCCCGGCTGGACGTCGGCGCCCCTGCGCGGGCGCTGGACTCACCGACAGTCCGAAGGCCTGAACGCCCCGCGGCCCGCGACGCAGCTCGGCTCCGGGCAGCTCCCGCACTTCTGGGCCCCTGGGCGCTCGTGCAGGAGGGGAGGGGAAGGCCGGCCGTCCTGCACGCGTCCCTCGCCTTCGCGGAGAACCAGCTGCAGCTGCGCGGGTCGCGTCTAACGCTGCTGTCGGGGGTCGCGGGGCGGACCGAAGGTGGCTGTGCGCTCCTCCGGGCGCCCGGCTAGGGACGGCGCCCCGGCCACCGACGGCCCTGCTTTCCAGATTCCGCGGCGACTGCCTGGAACCGTGCTGGGGGGCTCTTACATGTGTGAATCTCACAGCCTTTTCGAAAGTCGTTTCCAAAGATTACATAAAGTCAATTTATGAATTTTCTAAAGTTTGAGTATTTCCCCAGTCCCCTCGCACACGTTTCATTCCTGGGCATGGGAGCAAGTCCGTGACCCGTGGGGGTTGTGTGGGGTATGGCCCCACCCACGTCACAAGCAAAGCTGGACCCCCGGGGTGGTATTCCTGCCGCCCCCACCAGACACGCCCACCCAACAGTGGGGATTCTGTCCCCAAGAGCGAGAGTTCTTGCTCCCTGGGACCTGCCCTTGGCACCTGGGGGCCTCCCCTGCTTGGAGTACGAGGGTGGGTGGATCAGGGCCAGGAGCCGTTTTTAGGAGCGTGCAGCCTGTGACTCAATGGAGCCCAATTAGTGGAGCTAATTTCAGAAAGAGCCTCTGGTCCCCCTGGACCCATTGCTGGGCACCTATGAGGTAACAGGCAGCTGGAAGACACTGTCACCACCTCCTGTGGACTCACTGGGCCTTACACCAGCCACCTCCTCAGCTGGCACCAGGCCCTGGCCACTTCTGGAGGCTTACAAGTCCAGCCTCTGAATTGATGTCACCAGGTCCCCACCTCTCCAAGGACAAGGCTCCATGGGTCCCTGAGAGCAGCCAAGTCAGTGTGGCTTCACTGGGCGTGGCCTCCAGCATGAGGCCACTGGGCTCAGCATGACAGTCGCTCTGCAGTCACGACCCCCAGGTCCCAATAGGCACAGGGACACTCGGGACCAAGGGCAAACTAGCCCTACCTGCATAGCTCCCCTGTGGATCGCAACCACAGGCAGATATGGGGCCACGTCCAGCCGGGGCTCTCAGATGCTGTCGGCCTGAGCAGGGACCCAGGGCCAGTCCCTCCAGAGTAGTTGTGATGGGCTGTGAGGACCCAGGCCCCCAACCTCGAGCCAGTCCTGGTTTCCAAGCCCCCACCCCGCGTGGACAGCACCCCAGCACAGGGATGGCCTTAAGGGCAGCCTGCACTGCCCCCACTTTCTGCAAACCCATCACAAAAATAACCCACATTCCTGAAGTGCCCCAGTTCTGCGCCAGCAGGCAGGCGACCCCATTCTATCACACAGGCTCACTGAGCACACGACAGGACAGGAGGCACGGTCCTGTCTTCCAGGTAGATAGCGACTACTCCCATGGCTGGGGACCAGGCCTTGCTGCCCCCGGGACTGGGCACTCAGCGTGTTCCCACCAGTCACGCAATGGCCCCCGGGCAGGGGGTGGAGCCCAAGAGCATGCCCTCAGGTCCAAGGAAAAGGGGACTGGTCTCAGTAGTGCCAGCATGTACTGGGGGCAGGGTGGGGGCGGGCGATGTCCACTGGGCCCTACTGTAGGGTCTGATGGGCTGGGCTGTGGAGAGCCAGGCAGGGCGATGGGCCCTCCCCCCACACACCACCTGCAGGGCCACCCAGCAGGGCACCCTCGCCTTTGGAGCAGCTGCCCTCAGCCCACCACCTGCCTGGGGTGGGGCCGGAGCAGGGACAGCCCCACCTGGAGCAGGCCCCTCTGCCCTGGGGGTGCAGTGCCCAGACCTGGCAACTCCAGCCCAGCAAGGGCACCAGGTGTGACCCCACCACTGCCCACCTTGGTGTGGAGACCCCAACCCCCAGGCAGGGGGGCCCTACAGGCCAGCAGAGCTAGTTGTGCCAGCAAATCCCTGGGCTGCCCGGGAAGGGCAGGGCAGCAGGCCAGCAGGGGTGGTGCCAGGCTGGTTCTAGGTGGCGGGAGAGGGCGGGGCACTGCCAGGGCTCTGCCTGCTGTGTGCCTGGCTCCCTCACTAACCCACTACTTCGACCTCACTGACAGCCGCCGTCCAAGGTAGGTCTGCTGAGCGGGCCCCATGCTGAGGGACAAGGCTGGGACCCTGGAACCTGCCCAGGGCGCACGGGACTGGTCCCAGACCAGAAGCCCTTTGCCTGTCTTGGGTGGAGGGCAGTGGCCAAGTGGCCGCTAAAGTGATGGGGGGCGGGCAATGGGGAAAGGTGGCGGCTGTCACGCGTACCGCCCGCTGTGCCTGTGGCTGGGGCGGCGGTGGCAGCTGCAGCTGCTGCTGCTGCAGACGGTCAAGCAGCGGAGGGGATGGCAGTCCCGGGTGCCCTCAGGCGAGGGGGTGGGGGGCCCTTTCGAGTGGCTGTCTCCATACAGGGGACACCAGAACTGGCGCTAGGGATACGGATGCTGGAACATAGGCTCCCTGGGAGGACACCCCAGTGCCAATCACCTGGCCCCTGCTGACTCCACTCCTGGGCCCCCCACCCGGGTGCCAAGCAACCCAGGACCCCTCTACAGCCCAAGCCCTGAGGAGACTGGGGGCCCAGTGCCGGGATCCCAGCTTTGGTGAGGGGAAGGGCAGGAGGACAGAGGACCCCTGGGCTCTGCAGTGATGGAGGCAGGGAGTGACCTGCCCTCACGTGCCCCACTGGGCAGTGCACTGAGTGGTCTCAGCCTGTGGCCGTGCCAGGCTGGCTCACCAGCAGAAACTGGGCCAGGCAGTGTGCACGCAGCTCTAGGACAGGCACTGGGCAGTGAGTGGCTGCAGGCCCCCCAAACCTGAACTGTGCAGCCTGTGACCCCCACAGATCTCAGCCCCCCACCTCCTACCAGAGATGCAAATCCCAGCCAAATCCTCCAGCCCGGGATTAACTCCCTCAGGGTGGCTCAGCCCATGCAAAGCAGGGGGAGGCTCAGGAGGGGCCAACCAGATCCCCACGCACAATGGCCTGGGCTGCCCCCTGCAAGGGGCAGGCAGGGTCTCCAGATGGCGGGTTTGCCTGCAGTGGGCCCCAGGCCCTCCTGACGTCTCCTGGGGCAGGGACAGGCCCCGTCCCTCCCACCCGAAAAGGGGTTTCAGAAGGCTTTGAGGGGGTGGGGTGCAGAGAAGGGTGGAAAGTTTCCTCTGCAGTTTAATTAGTCTCTTGGGGGGAATCAGGGACCTGGGACCTCGTTAGTGGGGCCTCTGCTCCAAGCCCTGCACCCCAGCACCGCCTGGGGAAGGGCTCAGGCGATGGTGCCGCCCTTGGGGCCTCCCCAGGCAGAGGGCTGGGGGTCAGGTGTGCAGGGCAGGGCCGGAGTGGAGGGCTGGTGATGCCCCCCACTCCCCTCGGCCTCCTCCCTCCCGTGCCCTGCAGCATCAAGCTGGCTGCTCCCGAAGCTGCAGATCCCACGGAGGAGTGGGACGTGCCCCAGATGAAGAAGGAGGTGCAGAGCCTGCAGCACCAGCTGGCCTTCAAGAGGGAGATGTCCTCCAAGACCATCCCCGAGTGAGCCCCTGACCTCGTTTGCATGAGCCCGGCCGCCCCCCGCCCGCCACTGGCAGCCCTCCCGGGGGCAGCCCACCTGCTCACCCCACCCCACCCCGTGCACCCACAGGCTCCTCAAGTGGATCGAGGATGGGATCCCCAAGGACCCTTTCCTGAACCCCGACCTGATGAAGAGCAACCCGTGGGTGGAGAAGGGCAAGTGTAGCCTCCTGTGAGCCGGCTACAGAGGTGGCGCCAATAAACTCGATCCAGCGGTGCCAGAGCGGCGTCTTTCCTGCAGGCCCCACGCTGCCTGCTGCAGGCCTGGGCTCCAGCGGGTGCAGCCCCCAGCACAGGTCCCAGGTGTCCAGAGCAGCCCCAGCCCCCAGCACGGGTCCCAGGTGTCCAGCACGGGTCCCAGGTGTCCAGTGCGGCCCCGGCACCCAGCACAGGCCCCAGGTGTCCAGTGCGGCCCCGGCACCCAGCACGAGCCCCAGGTGGCCGGCGCGCCTACAGCAGGTCCCTGATGTACAGGCTGTACCGCACGGCATTGGAGGTGCCCTCCTTGAACCGGAACCAGACGTCGCTTCTGCCCACAGCTCTGCCCATGCGTCGCTCGGCTGCGTCCGCCTCTGGAGCCGTGTCCTCTGTGGGGCCACACGTCAGCTGCGCGGCCCCACCCGGCCCCGCCCCCGCCCCCACCCCCACCCCAGGGCCCACACGCACCTGCACAGGCAGCTGCCACTCTCCGGATGACCACACGGCCAAAAAAGTCCCTCTCGGGCTGCAGCAGGCAGAGGTGGTCAGGTCAGGGCAGACCCCGGGGCAGTGGTGTCCCTGTCCCTGTCGCTGACCACCGCTCCTGACCCGCCAGGGCCCGGGCGATGTGCTGCCCAGGCATCATGCTCCTGCCCAGGTGCAACCCCCTCAAGCTGACCCACAGAATCCGGACCCTTCGGGCCCAGAACCGGCGCCCGCTCCCGCCACCCCTGCCCACCTGCTCCTCCAGGGCGGCGTCCTTCAGGATGCGCGCCAGGCGCTGCTCGTGGCCACGCTGGGCTGGGTGCTGGGTCCGGCGCTGCACCCCCATCTCCACGGTGCCCCCCTGCAGACCCTGGGCCCCGGGAGGACCCCGGTCCACCTGCAGGAAGAGTGATGCATGAGAGCTGAAAGTGCAGGGCCACACCGGGCAGCATCCACTCCAAGTCCCACTCTGCCCAGAGGCCAGCCAGCTCACCTGTGGGCTGTCCCGGGCGGAGGCCAAGGCCTCCGCCCGCCGCATCTTCTCCACCTCAATTTCACGGGCAATGAGCTGCTTGGCCTGGTAGGTGAGGGGCTTGCGGGCAGGCAGGTCAGGAAAACGGCAGACCTCCTCCACGTTCCTGCTCTCGGGGAGGACCGGGCACCAGGCCCAGTCAGCAGGGACGGCTCAGGCCATGACCTGGTTGCCCTCAGCCTGAGGAACCCACACCCTGGACACCTGGGCCCCAGCTGGGCTGGCAGACCCCAGGGTCAAACCCACTGCAGCGAAGGTGTGTTGGTGGTGACAGCAGAGCCCCAGGGTCATCTCAGGACGGGGCCTGGCCATGTCGGGGGACAGACACGGATGTGGAGGCGTCACAGTAACTACTCTCCAGCCCCGGGGCTGCACCCACGGGGGCGCCCTGACCACCCCGCCCAGGTCCTCGCAGCCCTGCAGCCGGCACTCACGGCTCCATCCTGTAGACGTACTGGCCCTCGGGCGTGCGCTCCTGACGGTAGGTCAGGCTGTAGGCGAGCATGGTGCCCACAAGGCTGCCCAGCTGCTGCTTCTCACGGGCGCTGTACAGCTGCCAGCTCACCTGCAGGCAGGACATTGCGCTTGGCCCGGAGCTGCCCTGCCAAGCCCGCCCACCACCCGGGCCGGGCACTCACAGGGCGCAGCTTGGGCGTGAGGACGTCCAGGAGCAGGCAGAGGGTGTCCAGGACCAGGGCCTGAGGGGCGGCTCGGCTGCGGATGGCCGGCACCATGCCCGACACCAGTGTCTGGATCAGGTTCTGTGTCCGGCTGGTGCGATTCTGGGCCTGGGGTGGAGGCAGCCAAGCGCAGGTCACCCAGGGCCACCAGGCCCGACGTGGACGCGGGCGCGGCGGGCAGGCGGGCACACCTCCTGCTGGCTGCTGGGGAAGGCGAGCCTCGGCGCGTGGCTGGAGGCGAGCAGCACGTGGAAGGCCGCGGGCACAAAGGGCGGGTAGCGCAGCAGCGCAAAGCTCTGGCCCTGGTGGGCGGCCCGCCGCAGCAGGTCGTCGAAGGCCAGCCAGTCCAGGGCGGCGCCCACGGTGCCCAGGCTGGAGTCGCGCAGGCGCAGGCGCAGGAAGTTGTCAAACAGACCCTGCAGCGACGGGCGGGCGGGCGCGTGAGCACAGCGCCCCGCTGCCCTCCAGCGCAGCCGCCTGGGGCCAGCTTGACGCCCTCCCGCCACACCCACCAGCTCACAAGGACCGGGAGCAGCCATCCAGGGCAGCGCCCTGCCCGCGCCTCGACTTCTGATTTGCTCGGATCCCCATCACTGACCCAAACCCGCTTAGCTGGGGAAGGAGCCTGGCTGAGCTCCGAGGATGAGGATGAGGACGACGGGCTCTCGGACACCCACAGGGCTCTCCCCACCCCAGAGGCTCCCTTCCCGCCTGCCTGTGTGGGGCTTCTGCCCTCACAGAGGGGCCACCCGATCCTCCCAGGGATCAGCACCCATTTACACCCGGGCAGCAGTGAAGGTCCTGGGACACACCCCGCACCCAGAGGTGCCGGGACAGGTACCTGCACCACCTTCTCGTGTTCGCCTGCAGAAGCAGCTGCTTGAAGCACGTGATGGAACCGCTGCGCGGCCATGGTCAAAGCTGACTGCACAGCCTGGGGCCCCGAGCGCGTGTGTTCACTGTCCAGCAAGAGGGAATGGGAGGGCAGGGCCAGCTCCCGGCCCACACGTCGCCTGCAGACAAGATGCCGAGGTTGCCCCATCTCCCAGGTCCAGACTGTCCATTACTCTCATGGCACCTCCGATGGGAGGCAGCCAGCTGGACACAGCCAGGCGGCGATGGGAGGTGGCACCCTAAGAGCCGGGACGCTGGCGTGGGCCAGCTCCAGGCTGGTCTGCCGCCCCTCCGCCTACCTGTCGGCACGGGGCAGCTGGAAGACGTCCTGCCACACGGAGAACAGCCCCTTGCGCTGGTCCTTGAGGCCAATGTGCGTGGTCTGCACGGCCCGCACGCTGAGCTCCCGCTGGCCCCGCCGGTGCAGGAACTGGACACAGCGTGGGGTTGGGGGAGGTGGCCAGCCGTCCCCGCCCACCCGCCCGCCCCGCTGGCCACCGGCCTGCCGCCTACCTGCAGGGTGTTGACGCAGGCTCGGATATCGTTGTCCGTCTTCTCACAGAGAACAGCCAGCGCCCCGGGGTCCGCCCGCATGCCCTGCCGCAGGGAGATCTGCCAGAGGCCAGAGCGGGTGTCCCTCCCCAGAGCACCCCTGGGCCGGGCCCCCTCCACCCCGCCCTGGTGACCCGCCCTCAATGCCTGCTCAGACCACCCACCACCACGAAGCGGCCCCAGACGGCCTCGGGGACCAGGGCGGAGCGAGGGCCCTGGGTGGAGCAGGGGTCGGGGAGCCGGGTCCCACAGCCCACACAGCTCGCTCACCTCCTGCAGCCGCTGCACCAGTCTCGCCGGCAGCGTGGGTGGGAAGTGGATCAAGAAGGCCTGCTGCTTCAGCGGCCGCAGAGAAGGCACAAACCTGGGAAGCAGGGGCGAGTCCACCCACTAGACCCCGCCCCCCGGCCCCGGCAGGCCCCGCCTCCCCAGGCACCACCCCTCCCAGACTCGGCTCACTGGTCGTTGCAGATGCAGATGACCGGTCTCATCAGCAGCGGGCCCTGGGGCCGGCGCCGCCCCGCGCCTGCGGGCCGGGGCTCAGCCTCCTGCGGGACCCGCCCATCCACTGCGCTCAGGAGCACGTTGATGGCTGCCTGCAGATGTGCAGGGTGCTGTGAGGTGCACCCTGCCGCCCGGCAGCCCCCCTAAAACCTGGCGCCCGGGAGGCTCACCGTGGGAGCCCCGTCGATCTCATCGATGACCAGGCAGTTGGGCCTGGCGGAGCCCAGCACCGACTCCATCTGTGTGGCCGCCTCAATGCGTGTGCGGAAGGCCTCGGGGCTGCGGTCGTCACTGCACCATCCAGAGCAGGGGGCGTCAGGGCCACGGCGGACACCGCCACCTTCACCGAGCAAGTCTTCCAGGCCCACCCACATGGCTGCCCCCAGGCTCCCTTGTCAGGCTCCCCCACACCGGTGAGTCCTGAGAACAGAGTCCCGCCCCGCCCTGCACCCCAGGCCCCACCTCCAGCCTCCAGCACCCGGAGCCCCACCCATCGGACTCAGACGGGCAGCCAGGGGCAGCTCACCTGGCGTTCATCTCCACCACGCTGTAGCCCGCGTGCCGTGCGATCACGTGCGCCAGCGTGGTCTTGCCCAGCCCGGGGGGCCCACAGAGCAGTGCCACCTGCAGCCCGGACCAGTGCAGACATGTAGCCACGCCACCCTGGCAGCCCCTCCCGCCCTCGAGCTGAAAACTCATCCCGTGAGGCTCGGCAACAATGACGGTTCCCTGCCCCATTACCCAAAGAAAACCGACCAGCTCGCTGAGCTCGGTCAGCGCTTCAGGCCCCTAGGAAGGGCCCCACGTGAAGTGTGAAGGAGCCTGAGGGGCAGTCATCGCAGGCACGACTGGCCTGGAACGCCCCAGGGCCCTCCAGTGTGGCCCGGGGCTCTTCAAAGGGCTCCGGCTTTACCTGAACCGTCAGGAAACCAGCGCGTCCTAGCGGTCATCTCCGAGCCCTGCACCAAGCTGCGAAGGGTCAGCCCTGGGAGCGCGGCCCTGGACATGGTGACGCGCGGCGCCTCCAGGTGGGGCTCACCTTCTGCCGGGGCCGCTGGCTCGGGTCCAGCTCAGCCTCCAGCATCTCCTCCAGCACCTGCTCATGGCTCTTCCACTTGCTGGAGGCTGGGGCCTCCTTGCTGACCCGGGCCGGCTCCACACCAGTCCTGGGTTTCCGGGCAGGCCTCTCACGGCCAAACACCACCAGGTCCCACAGCTTCAGCCACTTGAGGAGGCAGCGGTTGGTGAACTGCAGGGAGGAAAGGACAGTGTGCAAGAACTGTGGTACCCGGGACCGCGTGCCCGCCCTCGTCACCTGCTATCACGAGCCTCAGGAAACTCAGGGACGGAGGTTGGGTGACGGAGGAGCTTCCCCCGAGGCCTCCATCCCACAACCCTGGTCCTCGCCCTCAGAAGCTCCATCATTTTCAGGGTGGCACCAGGCCTGCTCCAGGCTGTGAGGCAGACCAGGGCGCTTCACCCTCCATCCCCACAGCCCCACTGCCGGCCCGAGCTCTCCTCACAGCAGCGAGCAGCCAACCACACTCACACGAGAACAAGGACTCACATCGTCACTGAGCAGCTCCGTATACTGCTGGGGCGCGAACATATCCACCCAGAGGCGGTGCTGGCAGGTGTCCTGGGGGTCGGCCAACTCTTCCTCCAGGGCCACGGGGGGTTGGGTCTCTGCCTCCACCTCCTCCTGCCTGAGGCTAGAGAGCAGCGAGCCCTCAGCCCCCAGCCATGTCCCCAATGGAGACCACATGCCCCAGAATGCAAGCCGGGGTCAGGAAGCAGAACCCACGAGGGGCCCGGGGCGGAAGGTACCACGCATCACCTGTGCAGCGTGTCTGACAGCCGCTGGGCCTCCTGGAGCAGTCGCTGCCGCCGCTGCGCAAACAGCAGGTCAGGTCAGTGTCAGGAGCCTGCGTGCCACAGCTCCCTCCCTCCTTGCCTCCAAGCAGACCTCACCTCCATGTCAACCTGCTCCTTCAGGGAGGCAAAGGGCACACCCAGCAGGTTCAGTTGGCCAGGGTTGTGCCATCGGCTGCCAAGAGCAGGGCTCTGCAGGGGCAGAAAGGTGCCAGGCATCTCAGACCCCTCCTAGATGGTGGGGTTCTCACAGCCCCCTCCCGAAAGTCCCCAGTGAGGCGGGTGGGACTCCCCAGAGTAGGCAAACCAAAGGCTAGAGACGCTCTCTAACCAGGGACCCCAAAGAGGGAAGCGAGGAAGACGGGGGCAGCTGAAAGGGGAGGGCAAGGGAGGGCCTCTGAGGGACTCCCCCGGGTCCCGATGGCTCCGGGATGACACCTGAGACCCTTTCCTGGCTGACAGCATGCCTACCAACCCCACAGGAGGGCTGCGGTCAGCAGCTGCACAACGCCCACCTGAACCCGGGTGCCCAGTGGGTCAGCCCGCAGCACCAGAAAGACACGGCTCCCGCTGGAGGAAGTCACGTTGACATAATCCTCCAGCGCAGGGGGCCGTCTCAGGACAGGGTTTCGGGCAGCTGGTGAGGCTGCTCTGCGATCCGCATCAGCACCAGCGTCCAAGGGCCTGGGAAGGGCCAGGGCTGTCTCAGGAACTCAGGCCTCCACTGACCCTCGGAGGGGCCCCCATCCACAGTCGGTGACCAGGCCGCCCACAGCCCCCGCCCCGGCTGCCGCGGGCCTGGGGATGCCTACAAGCCACAGAATCCTTCCAGGTCCCCTGAGGCCCCTGCGCCCCGACCACACACCCCTGGGCCCACAGCTCGCCGGGGATGTCGGGACTCGGTGGGGGCGTGATGCCCGCAGCGGGGGAGTCGGGAAACGGCAGCTCTTCCAGCTCTTCCATCTCTCCCGGCTGGAAGGTCAGCCTCTTGGCCGCCCGCAGTCTGGGCCGCTTGACCCTGGGGGCTGGGGAGACACGGGAGGAAGCAGCGCCCTTCGCCAGCCCGCTGGCCCCGCCGGCCCGGCCCTGCGAACATACTGGGTGGCAGCGGCACGTCCCCCGGGGCCTCCGCGGCCGGCGGCCTCTTGCCGGCAGCGCCCGAGCGGCTCCCGGGGGGTGCTCCGGTGGGTGCTCTGGGGGGTCCTCCGGGGGTTGCTCCGGGGGGTCGTCCGGGGGGTCCTCCGGGGGAGCGGCGACCGGCAGCGTCGCCGCCGTTGGCGCCGTCCTCGGAAGGCAGCCAGAGCCGGCGCGCCGCCATTCCTGCGGGCGAGGGGCCTGAGCCGGAGCCGGGGTCGGGGCGGCGCTCCCCGACGCGCCCGCCGCCCGGCCTGTGCGCCCCGCCGGCTCAGGCTGCCCCCGACACCGCGGCCCGAGTGCCCACCTTCCAGCTCGGCCAGCACCTCGAGCTCGGCCGCGAACTGACTGCGGAAGCCGTCCTCCAGGCCGCCGGGGCCCCGCTCACCGGCCTCCATGGCCGCCACCGCCGCCGCGCCGCCTGCTTCCCGCGCCGCGCCCGGCGCCGCCAATCAACAACCGGCGGGCCCGGCGGGTCATGCCATTGGCTAGCCGGGCCGGGCGGGGGCGGGGCTGCGCGCGCAGGCTGGGCGGGGCCAACGCGGCTCCGGCGACGCAGCGTCGGGCCCGCGCGTTCGCTGTCGGTCGCTACGGATCCCCACGGCTGCCCGTCCGCGGCGGGGCGGGGCGGGGCGGGGCGGGGCGGGGGCGGGGCTTCGCGCGGTGGGCGGCTCCGGGGGCCGCGGGTCTCGAGGCTTCGGTGCGCGGGGCCGAGAGTCGGTGCGGGCAGCGCCTTCCGGGCGCAGCAGCTGCTGGTCGGCCGCGGAGCGGGCGGGGCGCGCGAGGACCTCGCGGCCGGGCCCGCCCGGAACCCGCGTGGCTCGGGCACGGGGCGCGGAGGGCGTCCGTGACCCACCCCGGCAGGGCCAGCAGGGCGGCGTGTCCGTCCCAGGGCCGCTGTCAGGACGGGGCCGCCCCCGTCGGCCCCGGGTAGCGCCGGGGACCCTGAACCTCAGCCGGAGCGGCCCGCGCGGGCTGAGTGCAGGGTGAGCAGGGCGGGGGTCGGGGTGCAGGCACCTGCCGGCCCGCCTGCCCACTTGCGGCGCCATCCGGACGTGGCTGCAGTCCGGGCCTGGGAGCTGAGGTGCCCGCTAGAGGCAGGGCCGCCGCCACAGCCACCCTGCAACCGTTGCAGGCCCTCATGGCGCCCGGCAGCGTGGAGAACCTGCCGGTCATGTACCGAAGCCGCGACTTCCTGGTGGTGAGCAAGCACTGGGACCTGCGCATCGACAGCAAGACGGTGCACCACGAGACGCTGACCCTCCAGAAGCAGCTGCGGCACCGATTCCCCGAGCTAGCCGACCCCGGCACCTACTACGGGTTCAGGTACACGGCAGGGCGCGGGCGCCTGCAGAAGCCTCTCCTGCGAGCAGGGGCCGCCCGGCCCAGCCCCTCTGATCTTCTGCCCACGCCAGGTTCTGCCACCAGCTGGACTTCTCCACCAGTGGGGCGCTCTGTGTGGCCCTGAACAAGGCCGCCGCGGCCAACGCTTACAAGTGCTTCAAGGAGCGGCGTGTCACCAAGGCTTACCTGGCTCTGGTGAGGCCCGCTCACCGCGGGGGCCGGGGCCTCGGACTCAGCCTCCCTCCACGGGATGTGGTGTCCCTCTCTCCCCACCACGCCCCCACGACTGCAGGGACCTCAGCGGTGGGCGACGCCATGAGCACCGTTGTCCCCTGCCCGGCAGGTCCGGGGACACATCCCAGAGAGCCGGGTGACCATCCGCTACGCCATCGGCAGGAGCACTGCGGAGGGCCGGGCCCACACCATGTGCATTGAGGGCACGCAGGGTATGCGGGCAGAGGGTGGGGCAGCGGGCAGGCGTCCGGTGGGCACCCTGGTGGGGCAGGACCGAGCTGCACAAGTGACGGGTGGGGTGAGCTTGGCCAGCGGGCCTGTGTAACCTGACAGTTTGCTTTCCTCCCGCAGGCTGTGAGAACCCTAAACCCAGCCTCACAGAGCTGGTGGTCCTGGAACACGGACTGTACGCGGGGGACCCTGTCTCCAAAGTGCTGCTGCAGCCCCTCACAGGTACGTCCAGGTGTCTGCCTCACCAGGTCACTGGTGTCTTGGTTACTGGGGATCCAGAGACCAAATCGGGTGTCTGAGGCCTCCCCACACGTTAGCTGAGCCCCAGCCCAATGCCACGGCCTGCAGCCTCACGCCCAGGTGGGGTCCCAGCAGACCAGGCCCTGGCCTGCCCTCGCCGGAGTAACCCCGGATGCCGGCCCTGCCCTGCCTGCGGCAGGAAACAGCCACCGGCCCTGCGCTGGAGGAGGGCCCAAGGCTGTGTGGTGGGGGCCAGTGCGGCACGTGGCGTGAGCGCCTGGTACAGCGCGCCTGTCTGACCCACACCCTGGGGCCCGCAGGCCGGACACACCAGCTGCGCGTGCACTGCAGCGCCCTGGGCCACCCCGTGGTGGGCGACCTGACCTACGGGCAGCCTGTGGGCCCGGAGGCCCAGCCCTTCCGCATGATGCTGCACGCGCTGTATCTGCGCGTCCCCACCCAGGCCGAGCGCGTGGAGGCCTGCACCCCCGACCCCTTCGTGCCCGAGCTCGATGCCTGCTGGAGCCCCCACACCCTGGTGCAGCCGCTCGACCAGCTGGTCCAGGCCCTGCGTGCTGCCCCTGACCTTCCGCCCTCTGAAGGGGGCCCCCAGCCCTGCAGCCCCTCCACATCCCTGCCCGGGCTGCGCCGGCCCCCACCAGGCCCTGCCAGGCCTCCCGAGACGGAGGCACAGAGGGCCGCGTGCCTGCAGTGGCTGTCAGAGTGGGCGCTGGAGCCAGACAGCTGAGTGTGCTGGGCGGGGCTGCCAGTGCAGCACCCCCACAACGGGAGGTGGGCGGGGACCAGGCCCCACTCCGTGCAGCACCAGGCCACAGGGGTCAGCGGCCAGCAGGGGGAGCCCGGCAGCCAGGACTCAAGCACACGGGCTGCCCTGCCACTGCCTCCAGGGGACGCCAAGGCCTGCTCTCCCAAGCACCTCGCTGGCTCTGAAGCTTCCTCTTCAGCCTCCCACTTGTAGACTCACCAGCGGCCACGGCAGGAGGACAGTCGGGTCGCCGGCTGGCCCTGCCCACTCCGCTCTGCTCAGACCTCCGCACCCACGCCCCGCCTGGCCGTCCCCGACTGCAGACCGGCCATCCCGTCCCCCAAGTCACGTGCAGCACTCCTGCCTCGGACCTTCGCTTCTGCCAAGTGGTTTTAAGTCCTGAGCTCACGCATGGCTAGGGCGGCTGAGGACCCTGCAGCGTCTGCCTGTCCCCCATCCCCGTGCTCAGTGCCACCTGCTTGCAGTGTCATCCAACTCCGCCTGGGGCCACACCCTCCGCTGTCGCTCACAGTGAGCCCTGCCGCCCTGGGCTCAGCTGGGCTCCAGGATCTCGGAATAAACCCTCACTGACTGGCTCTTTGACTGGAACGTGTCTGATACATGGGCTCTGGGCGCCAGGCAGACCTCGTGGTCTGATGGTCAGCTCTGGTGGAACAGAGGCCAGGCCGGCCCCATCCTCAGAATGTTCCCAGCCAAAATCACTGGGGTACTAGTGCCCCTTTCAGAGCTGCTGCCCCGCCCCCAGCCCAAGCTGGTCTGAGAACAGACCCTGAGCCGCTGACCCATCAGAGGCCGTGCTGTGTCTTATACAGCTGAACCCCTCCAGCCAGTCCCACCAGGCAGATCCCACCCCGCATCTCGGGGCCTCAGCTGGGCTGGATCCAGAGGGCACCGGTGGGCCTCTACTTTCCCCTCTGGGATGTGGGCTGGCTCCCTAGGTGGGTACTGCCACGTGGCCTTTCTAGGCAGCACTGCCCGCTGCCCTTACTCTGCTCACCTATCTCCTCCTCTGGCTCATTTCCCCTCCTCGAGCCTCCTATCCTCAACCCCATGGAGCCTGAGTCCTCTCAGCACAGGCCAGGCCCGCAGGGGTGCCCCTCCCTACCAGCCTGCTGGCTGTCCCAGACCCTGGGGGACAGGCCTGCTGCCCCAGAGCTCAGACAGCCCTGCTCCCTGCCTGCCTCCTTCAGGCACAGGCCGGGACAGGAAGTCACTGCCCCACCCCCCCGGCCCACAGACACCCACTCCCAGTGGCCTCCACATGCCCTTCTCCAGCCAGGGAGCCAGGGCGTGGTCAGGTGGCTGCGGCCACCCCAGGAGGGAGCAGCTCCGCCGTGAGAGCAGAACCATGTGCGGCCTCACACGAGGCCCGGGAGACTGACTGCCCATCTGCAGGGGGAGGACTGCAGCCGGGGTGGCTCTGGCACTCTGAGGGCAGCAGGACCAACCACACGCACCGAGCTGGCCACACGGGCCCATGAGCCGCAGAGAGGTGGGTTGGGCAGACAGCGCCATGAAAATCCCCTCAGCTCCTGTCCACCCGCAGGTGGACCTCCCCAACCCTGCTGGCCTCCGGGCGAGGCCGCTGAGCCCAGTCCCGGTTTCCGCTGGACTCTCCGCCCTGCAGCTGCCTGGAGGGGCCTGGGCAGCCCGGCTCGGGGAGTGGAGGGTCGAGTATGCAGGGTCCCACAGGCAGGGAGTTGAGCCCCCCTGGGCCTGGGCCCCTGGACAGCGGGGGAGAGGGTGTGGCGCTCTGCACCCAGCAGTGCCCACAGCTGTGGTCAGTCAGGCCTGGACCCAGGGTTGCCCGGAGGCCGCGCTGTAGGGGCGGACCAGCATCTGGTACCAGCATCATTGCTTCTTCCTGCTCCAGCTGGTGCCCTGGCACCAAGGGACCCTCCCCGCAGAACCCTGAGCCCTCAGCCTCCACTCCCAGTTCAGGGGACACGCCCTCACCTCAGGCACCCCGGCCTCATGCTTGCCCCTTCTGGGGGCTGTGGGCGCCTCTCCCTCCCGGAGACAAATGGCTGGGTGGACGGGTGAGGGCGTCACAGCTTCTCAAGGGCACGGCTGGATCCCACGGGGCTTCTGGCACTCGCCCCCAGTGACCAGGCCCCCCAGCCCGGGTCATCTTAGCTCCTGGGGCACCTGGGTCCCTGGTCACGGGACCGTCGGTGGGCAGTTGACCCAGCTGCAGAGGCCGCACCCCTAGGGGAGCCGGGCAGAGGGGGTCAGTCAGGGCACCTCCCTTCCTGGCCAGCAGTTTCGCTCACATCTCCCCTCCGCCTCAGACGCCTCTCCTGGTGCCACTCCGTCCTGGCCCAGCGGGACCGATGGGGGCTGAGGGTGCAGGGCAGCCGTGGCCCCAGCGGGTGGCAGCTGGCTGGGCAGTTCCCCGCCGGTGCACCCACAGACAGACGCACCGTGACGGGCATCACTGGGCCCAGGTGCCACCGAGGCCCACAGGCGCCTCATGTCCCTGCAAGGGACACCGCAGCTCCCAGGCCCACAGCGAGATGCCCTCCTGCCCTGCAAGGTGAGGACATGCCGTGGGGCTCGCAGTATTGGGGTGCTCTGGCCCGCTGCCAACCGTGAGCTCAGCCTCCTGCCCCCTGGGGCCAGGGAGCAGGTGCCCGCAGTGCTGGGGCCCCAGGGGGTGACAGCGTCACCTGGTACAGCAGCCCCTCCCCGCACATCTGCCCAGCAGGTTCCTTGCCGAGTGGGTGGCTGGCGGGCGAGGTGCCGGTGAGGATGCAGGAGAGCAGCACCCCAGCGTGCGTGCCCGCCTGCACCCCCAAGCGCGGCTGAGGGGCCAACAGCTGGCGGGCTGGAGCGGGTGCCTCCCTCTACTGCAGGCCGTGCTCAGGTGAGTGGCGGACGGGCCCCCAGCGGACCCTCGGCCTGGCTGTACGTCTGGGCCTCTGGGTGAGTAGCAACACCCCTGTGCACCCCTGTTCCGCCCTGCACAAGGCAGTGACCGTCTTCTCCCAGGCCAGGGAGCATCCCCAGGCCACAGACCCCAGTGCCGCAGGTCCATCTCCCCAACGCACCGGTCCCAGGACCCAGGTGCCCAGGCGTCCAGCTGCGGTCCCCGCTGTGGCCGTGGCCGTGGCCCACAGCCGGCTCTCCCTGGACATCTGAAGCCCGGAGAAGGCACAGGGATGCCCGGCCGCACGGGGTGTGGGGTGAAGCCAGGCCAGCAGCCAGTTCCCCGCCCTCTGCTGGCAGGGGGCTCACGGGACCGCGCGCCTCCCCCACCATCGGGAGCTGTTAATTGGAGACAGAAGCCTTTGGTCCCCGGTGCCCCGACCTGCGATAAGAAAGGCCCCGGGATTTGCCCGGCTCCCCGCCTGCCGCACCTCTGGTTCCAGAGAAAACTTGTTTGCGGGGCTGTGTCCCTCCCCACGCGAGAGATGAGAACCGCAGTCGCTCAGGGCTGCCGGCTCCAGAAGGCACCTGCCACCCTGCAGGCGTCTCCCAGGCCGAGAGGTGGGGGGCCGCAGGCAGCCTCAGCCCGCTGCCCCCTCTGCAGCTCGTCCTGGCCCCGGACCCCGCGCCTCCGCTGCAGGACTGCGCACCGCACCATGGGCCCCAGATCTGGTGAGCCCCTCGGGCGGGGACGGAGGCGCGGGCAGACAGGCTCCAGCTGGCCACCTCCTGAGCCTGCCCCCGGGGTCCCGGCCCACCGGCACCCCTGACTGAGGGACTCAGGAGGGCAAGGGCCCGGCAGTGAGGTCCTGCAGGCCCAGCCTCTGCCCACACGGCCTGGAGTTCTGTGGGGGTCCAGGCAGGGCCAGGGGAGGCCACAGCGAGAAGGGGCAGCGAGCGGGCTCGGGAGGAGGCAGCTGGCCCATCCCTCTGGGGGTCTCAAACTGTGAGCAGGGGCCGTGGGGCGGGAGGAGACGTCACACGTGCGCTGCCCACGCCTACACAGCTGCCCGTCACACCGGACGCCAGTGGGCGCAGGACAGGCTTCCGACAGAAGCATGGGCCACCCACCTGTATGGCAGCGCCCACGAATCTCCACCACACGCGTCTCATCAGGGGCACGGGCTCGCAGCCACACAGGTGTGCGTGTGGTTAGACACTGGCCACGCGAGCACCGACCCGCGCACCCGCGGGCTCAGCCACCGGCGCCTCTATTCCAGGTGCACAGCTGAGGCCGGGCCTTGCCCTCCTCGTGTGGCTCGCTGCCCATGGCTCAGGGCGCCAGGCCCAGGGCTTCATCCAGGAAGGGCAGGAAGCCGGCGGCACCGACCTCTGGGCCAGGTGAGCGCCCGCCCTCCCTCCCACGGCCCCACGGACCACGTGCCCGCAACTGAGTCCTGGGCACGTGGCAGGAGGGCCCAGCCCCGGGGCTGCACACAGCGGCCAGGCATGGCCACCACTACTGCTGCGGCCTGGGGCTCGAGGCCACTCACCGGCCTCGCCCCAAAATGGCCAGAGCCTCACGTCACAGCCTCGTTGGCGGGTCCCCAGAGCAGCAGCGGCTGGGCCCGGCTCCCCCCACTGCACGGCTCTCCTCACTGAGGATGGTCTCGGGTGACAGGCTCTGCGGCCCTCCCAGCCCCAGCCTGAGGCCCGGCCGTTGGGCACCCTGTCTGGCCTTCCTCACGCCCGGGTGGGGTGACCGATGGTTGTGATGGCCTAGCGGCTCTCATGAGGCTCCCCCAGGGGGGTGGGGGCGTGCGGGCCCCTCCTGCTGGTGAGGAGGCAGCCTGGCTGCGGTGGGCAGAGGTGCCCAGGCCGCACACCTGCAAACCCCTCAGGTTGCTGGGACCCAGAGCCCATGGTGACCAGGATGGGGAAGAAGCACAGACCCAGAGTGTGGGCAGGGGCCCTGGCTAGGCCCACCCAGACTTTGGAGCCTGATCCCAGGGAGCAGGGCTGGGCACCGAGCAGTCACCGCTGTGGAGGCTCTGGCCCACGTCCCGGGGCCCGCGGCCCGTGCTGGTGGACAGCGGAGTCGACCTGCACCCTGTAGGCTGCAGCCAGCACCCAGGCCTGGCTGCCCAGAGCCCTCCGCCCCACCACCTGTCCCCTTCCCGCCCAGGGCCAACGCCTCCCTCCTGCAAGGCTTCTGGTGCCAGCCGGCCAGCCAGCTGTCCCGGGAGCAGCTCTCAGCTCTGATCAGGGGGCTGGCGTCCCAGCAGGTGGTCCTCCAAGCCTGGCAGGTAAGTGCCGCATGCCCGGCCCCAGGCGTGCTCCTGGAGGAGGTGCCCTGAGGACCTGCGCCCACCCGGAGGGGGCCCACCCTCTTCGGGCAGCCGGGCCACAAACCCACCTTAAGGCCCTTCAGGAACTGATGACCGAGGTCAGGAGGGGCCTCCCCTCCAGGTGTTGGTCCCTGTGCCCCTTGGCGCGGTTTCCAGGACTGGTCATGTCTGCCCGCCCAGCCCCTCGCACGGCCTCTCCCCACCTGGGAGGCGGCCTCTTCTGGGCTGTCTGTTCAGATCTTGGCACTGCCTTACCTGAGTGCCTCGTGTCCACCGTGACCATCGGGAGTTCCCACTACGTCGCACACACCTGCTTATCAGGTGTCTTGCAAATGTCTTCCCCAGCTGGTCTTTCGTTCCCGTAAGAGAATCTCTGCTTGAAAGATGTTCTTTCCTCTAAGGAAGCATATTGACTTTTTTTTCTCACATGGACCACGCGTTCCCTGTGGTGCCTAATCACTCGTCACCAAAGTCAAGCTCCCCTGGAACCTCTGGAACCTTCCAGAAGTTTCCAGAAGCCGTGTGGTAGTGCATCTAGCATGTATGTTTTGACTGATTATCTGACCGGTGCAGCATCAGCACCTGGACGGTGTGGCTGTTTTTTTTCGGAACTCGTGTGTTCTCTTGTCCTGGCCCCGTCTGGGAAAGGCCTCCCTTCCCCACCCAGCTGGCTTGGCCGCCTGCTCAGAGGTCGCGCGGCCTCTGCGCCGGTGAGGGCGGGGCCTGCCTGCGGCGTTCTCTGCCCTCACCTCTCGGTGGGGACTGCGGCCGTGCTCGCCCTCCACCGGCTCCCTCGGCATCACACCAGCCGCCCGGGTTTTGCCTCATCAGTTGTTCATGACAAAATAACTCGCTGCGGTTCTGCGGGGGTTTCGTTCCATCCCAGCCACACCGAGTCCCCGCCACGTGCAGCCACCTCGTGGGTCCCCGGCTGGTTGCGTCAGTCGTGGGTTCCCCACGGTCATCTGCTGTTCGGTCAGATCTCCCGAATGTTTCGTTTTTGGTGCCAATCTACATGGTGTGTTTCTCGTTTCACACGCCCTGTCCCTGCGGTGCGGTGAGTCCCCTGCCGTCGGTGACCCCGCTGCTTCCGGGAAGTCCTCTGGTTGATTCTTGCGCGTTGTCCACGGAGATGAGCATGTCACCGCAACACAGACAGTTTTCGTTCGTCTTCCTGATCCACACGCTTTGTGTTTCCTCGCAGTGTCGGACTGCCCGGCTGGGGCAGCTCTCCCGGCCTCAGTGGTGCCCACTTTCAGTCCGACACTGAGAGGAAATACAAAGCGTGTGGGTGAGGAAGACGAACGAAAACTGAAAGTGGGCTCAGGTGAGCTGTGAATGTGTATTGCAGACTCTGGACACCACTGAATTACTGTTATTTTTTTAAAGAGAAAGGCAGGCAGGAACGAAGGCAGGCAGGCAGCAAGGAGGAGAGAAAAGGAAAAAGGTTTTCATTTAGCTGTTCCCCTGGCCCCAGGCTGCAAACTCAGGTCCTCGGGCTGTATGTGGGCTGCGCCCCAGGTGTGGGCTTAACCCCTGAGCCACCAGGCACCCCTGAAATTCTTTTTAAAATAAGATGAAATAACTGATATGCTAAGGGAGAAGAGAAAATGGATTCATATAAAATGCTTAATTGAAACCAGAGAAGGCAGATAAGGGGGACAGAAAGAAAAAGAAGAAGACAAATGAAACGACAGCTACAAACATGCCAGCTATTACTCGGACGATCTCAATCATCACTTTAAATGGCGCAGAAATGCCCATTAGAAGATGGATGACTGTGGCCAGCACTCACGCCCTGTGCCTCTCAGAGACCTTCTTCCCCTGTGGAGGCTCAGCCGAATGGGGGCCCGGGAAGAGGGGACGTGCTGCCACCCCACTCAGGAGCCGCATGCCCGACCCCTCACCCTCGGGGCAGGAGGCGGGGAGGGCGGGGAGAGGGCGCCGTGACGACGGGCCGGACTACGGTCCTCGATGGGGCCTAACTGCAGCGCGCACGCGGGCCGGGCTGCGGGTGGCCGAGGGGCCAGCGTTGTTGGAAAGTGTGTAGCTCGAGCCATCGCAGGTGGCCGGGCGGACGCCCGCAGGGCCACAGGGAGCCACTCTTGCAAACCCCTCACAGTGCCACCAAAGACCATGCTCAGGCCACAGACACTTAACACACTTGAAATACTGGACACTGACCAAGGCATTCTTTGCCCACAGAAGAGGGCACTAGAAATAAAAACAAAAACCAGAGATAACTAGAAACCCCCCAGAGTGGGGAGATGAAACAACACACTTTAAAAGAACATGTGGGTCAAATAAGTCTCAAGAAAAATTTTTTTTTAATTTTGAACTTGATGCTCCCTGCAGAGTAGGGGTTATGTCCACTGCCTCTGGCCAAGTGCAGTCCACATACATCCTAAGGACCCAGGTTTGCATCCTGGGGCTGGAAAAACAACCAAGATGAACAGCTAAATAAAATAAATAAAATACTTCTTCCTCCTCTCTCTCCCTGCCTGCCCGCCCTTATTCCTGTCTGCACCTTTTTCTTTAAAAAATATTTTTGGACTCAATGAAAATGAAATCAGAATACACCCAGTGTGTAGGACTCAGAGGACGCGTACCGCTGAACACGTATCAGATACAAAGCCCAAACGCAGACTCGAGCCGCGAGACAGCACGGGGAGGCGGCAAGTGAGAGGCGAGGTGCGCGGGCACTGCAGGCCGAGGCGGCTCTGGGGCCCAGGCTGGGCGCCGGCTGGGGTGCAGAACCGCGAGCGGGTGGGCTCCTCCACCCCACGCCGTCTGGTCAGGAAGCCTCCTAACTAGGTGGCTCCACTGACCTGAGAACTCTTGGTCTCCAGCTTGTCTTCTGGACCCCCCGCCTCTGGGGTGCTGTGGTGCCCACCTGGCCCCAGCGCCTGTCAGTCAGTGCTAAAGTGAGCTCCTGGTTAGAGGAGGTGCCCACGTGGCTGGCGCCTGTGCCCGTCCTGCGTGTCCTCACTGCTTCTGCCTTTCTGCTGAGAACGGAATGCAGCGACCGCTCGAGCGGAGCGCAGGGAGGCTCGCTTCCCGCGTGGGGGCCTCCTGTCCCCTCAGGAGGGGTCAATGCCCTGAGCCCCACTCTCCAGGGGGCTGAGGTGGGCCGTCCCAGAATCCCAGGGACTCAGTCCAGGCCGCTGTGGCCCTGTGAGCTGGCCGTCCACGCGTGTCCTCACTGGCGCGAAGTTGGGCAGAAAGGCCGTCTGGAGAACTGGCTGAGCGGGGCGCTGACCCCCAGTGCCACGGGCGAAGAGGGCCGGATATGGGGGCTGCATCTCGAGCCGCTGTGGCTCCTGGGAGCTGGTGGGCAGGGGTGGATCCCCAGTGGGTGGCACACAGGCCCCTGCCCACCTGGACAGGCCTCCTGGGCATCTAAGAGCAAGGACAGGCCCTGTCACCTTTAAAACCCTTTGCCAGTGAGGAGGCCGGATGCTCGGTGTCCCACCCAGTGTTGGGCAGGGGCTGGAAGGGCTCAGGCTGTCCAGGCGGGTGCATGCAGGTGGTGGTGGAAGAGGGCACTGGAGTCCAGCGACAAGGGCAGGAGGAAGAGGGGATGATGGGGCGGCGGCTGCCTGGTGTGGGGAGGAGACACGAAGTGAGTAGCTGGACAGGGGAGTGATGGTCCCCAACTCCCAGCTCAGCTGTCTGGCCAACCTGGCCACACGGTATGGCCTCCAGGACGACTTCGCACTCCAGCCCCCCAATCTGCTACTCTTCTACAAGTGAGTGCGCAGACTCCCGGGCCTGAGCTGGGCACCAGCCACAGGGCCCAGGACGCCCAAGGGTCCTGGCTGGGCTCACCCTCCCCATCAGCCCTGCCGCCCTGGCCCCACTGCCCACACCCCACCGCCCCGCCCCCCCCGCCCCACTGCCCACGCCCCACCGCCCACGCCCCACCGCCCCACTGCCCACGCCCACAGCCTGTCGCAGGTCAGGGAAGCTGACTGCAGGGCCTTCGTGGGTCACGCCGCCCAAGGGGACATGGAGCTGCTGACCAACTTGCCCGACCAGAGGGCCGCCCTGCCACGCTGGGCCCTGACCTGCCTGGTAGGCACCGTGGGGGACAGGCAGTGGGCCAGCCTGGGCCGGCTAGGTGCTGACCTGCTGTCCCGCAGGGAGAGCCCCATCCACGGCTCAGCGCGGATGACCTGCAGCTGCTGGGATCCCTGGTTTGCGACATGGATGCTCCCAGCATCGTGGCTGCAGACCCCCACGTGCTGCAGAACCTCCAGCGCTGCCCACAACTGACCGCCACCCAGCAGGCTGCCCTCAACACGCTGCTGGCTAGTGGGAAGACCGCACTCGGGTGGGTGCGGCCTGTCCTCTCAGCCAGCCTTTCACTCACAGGAGACAGGAGGCCTCCTGGGGTTTGGGCCCAGGTCACTGATGTCCACAGCCCTCCTGACCTCTGACCCTGCTGCCTATGGGAAACAGGTTTGGGGGTGCTGCCCCCAGTGGGCCACACAGTCCTGCCTGATGTCTGGGCTAGGAGACTCTGGGTGGGAAAGCATCCTGCAGGGCAGGCCCTGGGAGCTGTGTGCTCGGGAGAGCCATCTGGACGCCAGCAGGACACCCCATCCTGCACACAGGCCCCCAGTTTCCTGGCACCTGGAGCAGCTGCAGGCCCTGGGCCCCCTGGCCACCTACATCAGCCCCCACCTGTGGGCGCAGGTGCAGGAGGTACGACAGCCCTGGGCTGGGAGCTGGCATGGCAGGGGGGGTGTCCAGCCCTCCCCCCCGGCCTGAAGGTCGGCATGTGGTCTTGAGTGGTGTCCCCACACCTCCACCACAGGGCGTCTGTCTTGGGGTGAAGGGAGGGCTGGCGGCCCCGGGGGTCGTCCCAGGGTGCAGAGTCCCCATGCTCACTGCAGGCCGAGGGCCTGCACTTCTTCGGCAGCATGGTGGCTGCGTACAGGGCAGGGCGGCTCCGCCAGGGGGACGCCCGGCGCTTCGTCACTGGCTTCCTCGAGGCCAAGTCAGCGTCCTTGCGGCCCAAGCGGGGCACAGGTGAGTGTGGCCCCTTGGCCTGGGCGTGCACACAACCCCACTCCACGGGGACACTGCCCCGCCGCCACGGACCATCGCCCAGGGTAGGAGTTCAGAGTTCAGGGGCTGCAGGGCTGAGGTCACGGTCAGGGTGGGCTCTGACCGCTTTGGGGCAAATTCCTGGCGAGGGGTCGAGTTGGGAGAGCCCAGGCAGTCAGGGTTGGGTGTGTGGAGGGGCAAGTAGGGGCGGCGGGCTCCGGCCGGGGCTGACCGTGCAGGTCATCACACCTCCAGCCACAGGGAGAACCTGCATCCGCGGGGACATCACAGCGGCCACGCTCCGCGACGACCTCTTCCTGCTGCGCTACGACTGTGGGCAGCTGGAGTCCTGCCTGGGCGACCATGTGCTCAGGGCCAACCTGGTCCCCCTGCTGCAGCACCCGCTGCCCGCCGAGTGCCAGCGAGCGGTGAAGTCCAAGCTGGCGCTGGTGCGGCCGATGCGGGGGCGGGGCGGGGCGGGGCGGGGGCGGGGCGGGGGGGGGCCGGGGCGGGGCGGGCTGCCCTGACCCCGCCCGCTGCGCAGGTCTACCCGCGGGGCGTGCCGGAGGGCCAGCTGCGGCGCATTTCCTCTCTGGTGTACCTCTACTCCCGCGCCGAGATCGGCCAGTGGAATATCACGTCCCGGGACACCGTCATGGCCCTGCTGGCCTCGGACGTGGCCCTGGAGAACCAGACCGAGGTAGGGCTGCAGGCGGGCTGCCACGCCCCTGCCCGGCCTGCGGACCCTGGCCACCTGACCTCACCTTGCTGACCTGCCCCGCCCCAGGCCGTCCTGCAGAAGTTCCTGGACCACAACGGCACCATTACCGGCGCTCTGCTCGTGGCCATCGGGGGCGCCCGCCTCTGCTGGATGAGCCCCCGGCAGATCCAGACCATCCGGCCCTCGGAGTTCCGGTGAGCCTGCTGGGGACCTGTGGCCCTCGGCCACCGTGGGCCTGCGGAAACCGGCTGAGGCTGCGGGCCAGGCTGTGGGGCTGCGCGAGCTTTCCCGGCCACCGTTTCACGCAACGGGTTTCAGAGCAGAAGCCACAGCCGGGTGGCGGGGCCGGCCTGCTCTAACTCACTGCAGCTGGATGGCGGCTACCAGTAGGAAAGACCCGCTTCGCACCACCACGCGGGGCCGCAGAGGGCGTGAGTTGGGGAGGCGCTGACAGCTGTGACTGGGGCGTGGTCGGGCCAGGACGAGGGCTGGGCTCCCGTCTTCTCGCCTCCGCAGGCTGGCGGGGGCCCTGGACATCTCCTCCTGCCCTCAGAGCCGGAAGAACGTGCTCTTCGCTAAGGCCCGCGAGGCCTTCGGCAGCACCAGGACTGCGGCCGCCTACTACCGCTTCATGCGCCCGTACCTCGGTGAGACCCGTGCGGGGCGGGACCCCTGCAGAGGCCGCGGTCCCGGCCGCCGGCCCCGCCCCTAAGCCGGCCCCGCCCCGCCCCCTAAGCCCCGACCTCTCCCAGGCGGCGCCCCAGTGGAGGAGCTGAGACACCTGGCCCAGGCCAACGTCTCCATGGACATTGACACCTTCACCAACCTGAACCCGCGCGTGCTGCAGGTGGGCCCAAGTCCCCTCTCCAGGTTGGCTCTGCACCCCACGTGCCCTCTCCCCAGGCCCACCCTGGGGTCCCTCACCCCACCTGCCTTGGCTTTCCCGCAGAACCTGAGTGTTGGCAGCGTGACTACGCTGCTGGGCCAGAATGTGGGGGACCTGCAGAAGGCCCGCAGCCACCCCACCATCAGCTCCTGGCTCCGCAGCCTTGACAGCTCGGCCCTGGGCGAGCTGGGCCTGGACTCCGGCCCCAGCTGCCCCACCGGCCCCACTGGCCCTGGATCCTCCACTGGCCCTACCCTCCAGGCCACCCCCGTCGCCCCTCAGCCGGCCCACACCGCTGGCCTGTCCGGGAGTGGAGCCCAGGCCCCCACCTCAGGTAAAGTGTGCTCCCCCTGGCTTCCCCCACCGCCTCCTGCCACTGCCAATCCCACTGCTCTTGGCTCCTCACCCTGCACCCACTTCTGTACTCAGGCCACTCTCAGCCCCTTTGTCTCCTGGTGGCTTCTGGGTGATGCCACCTTCACCTTCATCACCTGCTGAGCAATGAAGGACACACCTGCCTCCCCGAGAACCACTGAAAGTGGGAGAGGAGCTTTGAGAACGCTGTCAGGCTCCCGGGGGCCTCGCTGACCTCCCCACCCACAGGGATGGCTGAGCCTCCCCCGGGGGCGGGGGCCGGCACTGGTTGGGTGCTGCAGGGGGTGCTCTCAGCAGGCCTGACGGGTGCTCCCTCCACGTTCCGCCCACAGGCAGCCCCACGGCCGCCCTGGGGTACCTGCCCCTGGCTGTGGCCCTGCCCTCAGGCCTGCTGTGGCTGCTGCACCGGGGCGCCCCTCGACCCAGCCGGGACCATTCACGGGCCACCTGGAGCACGGCCTCCAGCAGGGCGCCACAGCCAGAGGCAGGAGCTGGACGCCTGCTCAGGCCGAGGGACAGGCCCAGGGCACCTGGCCATGCCGCATGTCCTAGGGGCCTGCAGGGCCGGTCCCTGCCCACACCCGAGTCCCAGGACTTGCAGCTGGACTGAGCAGCAGCAGCAGCTCCGGCCGGCTGAGAGGGGTGCTGCCCCGGCCCTCTGGCCATATTCTGGACCAAGAACAGGGCAGGAGGGGCTCCCCTGACACTGACTTTGCCGACTGATGTGAATAAAGGACGAGGTGATCTCTGCCTGTCGCTCTGGTCTGGTCTGAGGGGAGACACGATCCTCTTTGGGGAGAACAGGACTCCTGCTTCCACCTCCTGGGCACCAGGGTCACCAGAGCCACCCAGGGTGCTGGCCTGGCTGTGGGAGACCCAGCCGTGGAAGATGTCAGGGGGCCCTGGGAGCCCCCCAAGTGCTCAGAGGAGGGGTCGCGACTCCAGGAGCCTGGTCTGTATGCGGTCACCCCACCAGGCCCTCCCGCTCACCCTCACAACACCACAGGGCACCTCTGTGAGGGCAAAAAGGCCTTTTATTGAGCCCCAGGCCCCTGGGGGGGGGGGGTGGACAAAGGGACCCAGTCTCTCAGGGCTGTGTGCGTGGCCCAGGCGTGGTGGGCTCAGTTCAGGATGGGAAGGAGGAGCAGAACTGGGAGCACAGGTCCAGGTCCAAGGAGCCGGGAGCCCTGGGAGAAAGCCTCTGCCAGCCAGGACGCTCGGACCATCGCCCCATCCCGCCCACCGCCCCGTCCCGCCCGCCACCCCGCGCCACGCTCCGGCCCACCTCGGACTTGGGGATCCAAGACCAGGTAGCCGTTGGGGATGCCACCTTGGAGGCCCAGCCCCAGACTGTCCAGGGCATCCTGCCGCTGCCGCAAGATCCAGTCCCGCACGGGGCTGCTTCCCTCCTCCGCCTTCAGGCCCCCCACGTGTGGACCCAGAAGTCTTTTCACTTCAGCAACGGTCAGCGGCTGCCAGAGGCGAGGCAGCAGTCAACGTCTCCCCGCCTCTGCCCAGAGACTGCTGTGCTTTCCTGTGGCCAAAGCGGACCAAGCTTCCCGCCCGCAGACCGCCGGTCAACCCTGGATTCGGGGCCCCGCCCCGCCCGTGACCACGCCCCATCCCCTCGGGCCCCGCCCCCGGCCGCACCAGCACCGCCTCCGTCCGCAGCTTCTTGAACGTGGCCATGTCCATGTTTATGTCCCGCCGACTGAGAGCCCGCAGGTCCTCCGTGGGGGCCCCACCTGCCCACGACGAGAGGAGCCCTGAGCTGGAGACCTCACAACAGCCCAGCTCTGACCACGGGCTCCCAGGAGCCCACTTGCTTTACAGAGATTCTTTCTAAGGGATTTCTGGGTCCCCTCAGCCTGGTGACCACCTACCTCACCCATGAGTGGGAAGAGGCTGGAGGTGGCCCAGCACCTCAGCAGAGGCGAGAACTCACACACTTGGGGGCAGAGGCACGCTGACCACCGAGTCACACTTGCGGAGCGCAGCCTGGGAGGCCAGCCCCGGCAGCCGGGGGTGTGGGAGCCCCACGTCCTCACCCAGGTAGGGCGTGATCTTCAGGAGGTACGCAGCCCCGCTGGTGTTCTGGAAGGCAATGCGGGCCTTGCGATACAGGATGTCCATCTGCGCTGGGCGGCATGTGGCCAGGTCCTGCGGCCCAGCTGCCCTGGGGAGGGAGGGGCGGCAGCCATGAGTCAGCACGCAGCATCCCGGGCCCGAGACCCCCAGACTCACCAGACCACGCTGTTCGGCACAGAGCCCAGCTGCTGGGGCCCGAGGGAGCACAGGTAGGCAGGACGGAAGGCGGCCAGGGCGGCCAGGGCGGCCGAGTCCAGCTGGCCCCCTCCCATCACGTAGCTGGCAATCAGAGCAGCCACCTGTGGGAAGAGGTCACTGAGGCGCCCCGGGGCAGGAAAGGCTGCGCGGGCCTGCGCAGCCTGTGCGTCCCCCTGGTGACCCCCTGGTGACCACCTGCGCGTCCATGCGGTGCCCCTTGCTGACTTGGAGCAGAGCTGTCACGGTCTCCAGGGACGTGACGTTCCACTTGTGGATGTCCTCGGGCGTGACCTCAAGGAAACAGTACCTCAGGCGCCGGATCAGGGACTCGGGGTACCCCTGCGGGTAGAGCTGCAGGGGACACTGTGAGGCGAGCCCCCAGCCTGGCTCCGGAGAGGGTGCCGGCGGGCGGGAGCGCGGTGGCACCTACCTCGTCCAGTTTGTGTTTGAAAATGCGCAGCTGCTGGTAGGTGAAGGGCAGGGCGCTCACCCGCTCCATCTGGGCCGCCAGCAGCCGGCCGTCCACACAGGCCTCCAGCTCCCAGTCCTCATAGAGGACCAGCTGCTCGTCCACCTGCTGCACCTCCTTCCCGGGGGGACAGGCCTTCCCTGGGGGGGGCGGGCAGGGGCAGGGGCTGGGCTCTGTCAACCTCGCCACCCACATGACCCCCTTCTGGCCTCAGTTTACCCATCAGCAAAATGGGGCACTTCTGTCACGCTCTGTGGTTGTGATGACTGGACGTGCTGGAGCCCAGACCGGTAGGTTGAAGGTTTGGCAGGTGGCCCCCCAGCGCCAGCCCCCTACCAGTCTCCCAGTGCCCCCAGGGCTGAGCACCCCACTTACTCTCTGTGCCCCTCCGGGTCCTCGACTCTGCCCACTGCCAGGACAGGTTCCAGGAGGGATGCTGAAGCCCCAAGGTCACGGTGCCCTGGGGGCAGAGCAGGGCTGAGGCACCAAGGGGCCCCACCAGGTCAGGGACCCTCCTCCATGTCTTGGGGACCTTACCTGTCCTGTGTCTGCAGCCTGCACGCTGGAAGGCAGCCCCCAGCCTGCAGGAGGAGGGTGCAGGCTCAAGGGTGTGGGTGCTGCAAGGGAGGTGAGCAGCCTCCAGGTCCAGCTGTGGGCACACCCTTGGGCGTGGGAGCCAGGGGGCCCAGCCTGGCACCCTGGTGCCACAGCCCACCAGCTCCACACCCACCTGCCACCCTCTGGGGGACCCACGATACCCCCACTTTGGCCAGAGCTCCCAACACTACCCTGGCTCAGCCTCTAAGCCCACATGGCATGGCTGTCCAGCAGGAGTGCTGGACAAGTCACCTCTGAAGACAGAGACGTGGGGCCCCGTATGTCACAGCTGGGGCCTTTCCTGGGCGCCCGCCCACCCGCCCGCCATGGCCCAACCAGTACTCACCAAGGCTGAGAGACAGGAACAGGAGGCTGCTGAGGCCAGGGGTCCCCCAAGACCCCAGGGGAGGTGGAGCCGTGCGTGAGGTCATGGTCTGTGGAGGACAGCCACTCTGATGTCCCCATGTGCCAGCCCAGTGGGGCCTTGGGGCGAAACTCCTCGGCCACAACGCCTGGTGCCTCCGGTCCTGCTGACCCGCCAGCTGCCCAGCCCTCCCCGTTCGGGAAACCGGCCCCCTGCCGGAGTCTCCCTGAGAGCCAGCAGGGTGTGGGCGGCCAGCGCCCTCCCAGGCCTGCGGAGCGTTCGGTGCCAGGAGGTAGGGCTGCGTCTGACTCAGACTGCCTCAGCTTCCCCCTTCTCACCCAGGGCTGCATAGTTCCCGGCTGCCCCTCCAGGGCATGGCCGTCCTGCCCAGCCCCTCCCTGCTTGGTGGAGCTCAGGGTCCTGCCGGGAGGGAGAGGCCCCTGGGCCTGTCTGCTCTCCTGGTTTTCCTGCCAGCGGCAGGGGTGGGGGCGTCAGGGGCGGCCAGTGAGCTGCGGGGCTGCTGCAGGAGACCACAAGTTCACACCCACTGCCCTGAGGAGGCCCGGCCCGCCCAGTCCTCCCAGGCCTGTGCCAGCCCCACCCCAGGCCCAGGAGTGCAGGAGATGGCTTCCTGCTTCAGCACCCCTTTGAGCTGGGCCCAGAGCATGGCCTGTGGGGAGTGTCCTGGGCCTGATGGCCACCACAGGCCTCCCTGCTGCAGCCCCAACAGCGAGTGGGCAGTGGAGGGCCCGGTCCCACGGGTGGTGTACCAGGCAAGACGGTGCCTCCCCTCTGCTGGCCCCCACCCTGCACCCCAGGGAGGTCCCGACCACCCTGAGGAGCCACCGAGGGCCCTGCACCCCTCAGCCCAGGAAGGCCGGGCTGGCCACAGAGGCGCTGTAACTGGTGGGGTCCGGCCCAGAGGAGCGTGAGGCAGAGGGACTGCCCCCACGGGGCACTCTTGCCCCAGCGCCGCGGAGCCTCCCACCCAGCCAGCCAGGCCCCAGGTCTGGCCCTTGGGGACAATGAAGCCTGGTCGCGTTACCTGCCTACTTGAGTCTCTCAGAGGGTGGGCAGGGCAGTGGACTGGGCTCAGGGAAGGTTGGCTCCATCTGCCCCCAGCACAGAGGTTTGCGCCACCCCCGGGTCCCACAGCATGTCCCACGGGGGGCAGCCGGGGCAAGAGGTAAAGTCGACCTCGAAGGCACCGGCTTCTAAAAGAGCAGGGCCAGCAGCAGTCGGGGCCCTCCCCTCCCTGAGTGCAGAGCAGCCCAGGCGGCAGGGACAGGCGCCCCGCCAAGGGGCAGATAGAGGAAACCCCACGTGTCTCGGAGTTGTCGGCCTCTAGCACTTGCCCCCACTGACGGGAACAGCCAGGAAGAGACGCACAGCCCAGGGACGGAGGAGGAGCCCCCTTCCTAAACCTCCAGCCTTTCCCTTAATCAGAGAAGACATCTGCCGCCCTGGCCTCCACACTTCTCCTAATCAGGAAGGGTCGTCTTTCTTATTCTCTAGAGGGACTGGTGGGGAGGGTCTTCATCCAAACACGGTCTCTCTCCTCCCAGACACCAGGTCCCCTTCCACGGTTTTGCTCACCGGTCACAGTCCACATCCATCCCAAGGTCCCCAGCTCGAGACCCGGGGCCAGGCAAGCAACCAAGATGAACGACTAAATAAAATAAGCAAATGCTTCCTCCTTCCCAGCTCCCACCGCCTGCTGGCCTGCCCCCATTTCATTGCTCTCTGTGCCTTTCCTTAAAAAACTGTCTCCACGTGTATGTCATTGAATTTGGGCTTTTCTCTTACTAACTGCCTAATATTCACCCAAGCTGAGAAGAGCCTCTGAGAAAGGGGGAGCTCTCCCTCTGACCTCTCACCAGCCTGATGTCTGGGTCCCAGTGCCAGTCACAGCCTAACCCTGTGCCCCCAGAACCTCTTGGTTGGAGGTGTGGGGTGCTGACAGGTGTCCCCAGCATGCCCACGCCCTGACTGGCCGCGTCGCCACTCAAGGCGCACAGGCCTCCACCTCGGCCCTTCCTGTGCCCGGATGCCGGGCTGGGACCCGGGAGAGCCTGGGGGATCCAGCGCCCCACCCCTCCCAGGGCCCTGGGGCTGCTGCCCCTCCACACCATCCACCAACCTGAGCCTGGCTCCTCGCCGTCCCAACAGGGAGTGGGTGGGCAAGAGGCACTGCGGCCGGCAGCCAGCGGAGGGAGGGAAAGGCCTGGCGGGCAGCCGGGAGGGAGGCCCCACTCCTGCCACAGGAATGTGTGGGTGGGGACCCTGCAGCGGAGATGGGCAGGCCAGGCCACCTGGGGAGGAGGTACCGGAGCCGCCCCGGCCTCCTGGGGGCTCCAGGCCAGGCTGCCGGGGCCTTCGGTCACTGTGAGCCTCCTGCCCTCCCTCCCCCACCCCTGCTTCTAGCACAGCCAGACCAGCGACAGTGTGGCCTCCCAGCTGCCATACAGCCACCCCGCCCGCCAGGCAGACCCCGGATGCAGGTACCGTCCCGCCGTGTGGCCCTGGCCAGTGGGGTGGACCCTGTGTCTGCACACCAGCCCTTCCTAACTTCAGGCCACAGCCTTTGTGATCTTGAAGCCACTGTCCCCTCCTGGCCCCACTGTCTCTGGGTGGAGTCCCTCTCCACTGCACCCCCCACAGGCCGCTGGCTCAAGGGTAGAGCTGATGTGCTCACCCTTCCTGCATCGCCCCAAGGCTGCCAGGGACGAGTAGTCAGATGACAGCCGAGGCCCGGCCTGCAAACCCCATCCCCACCCCGTGTCCCCCTGCCTGGCAGCTGAAAGAGGGCTCAGCGGTGCGAACAGAAGCTGGCAGGCGGCGGGTGTCAGCCGTTTGTGGAAGATACAGCCTTGGCGTGCATTTCCCGGGTGTGGGTGGCCTTGCCCTGGGGGGCCAGAGCAAGGCACACAGTGGGGTGCTCGGGCTCCAGCAGGAACCCCAACTTCTTACTGGCTGAAGGAGCAGAGTTCATCCTGGCTGTCTTCCGAACCCCGGTTCTTGGGATGTACGTGGACTGCGCCAGCTGAAGACGGCACTCCCTGGGGGCACCCCCTGGTCGTTTTAGAGCGAATTCATTAGGAAGCATCGTCAGGCACCCTGGTGAAGCAGCGGTGGGTCCACGGCCCCCGAAGCGCACAGCCCATACTCCCCTGCGTTGCTCCCAGTTCCCAGAGGGAAGCAACCGGTGTGAAAAACTGAAACAAAAATAAAATAAAGGCTTCTGCCTCCTCTCTCTTCCTGCCTGGGTTCATCCCTGCTGCACTTTTCCTTTAAAGAAAACAAAAAAGAAGCATCAAGCCTGAAACAAAAGTCAGACTTCAGCGCCACTCAGTGTTTGGCAATGCAGGCGAAAAGCGGGGTTCCTGGTCCTGAAGAGTCAGCGGCGCCGCGGGCACCGCGTGGCCACTTCCGCCAGAAGCGCAGCTCACGGCTGCACGAGAGGCACTTGCTGATGGATAACGGGCCAGAGACCACGGCTCTGGACATGTCACCTCGTGCTTCCTGATGGGCCCCAAGTCTTCCTCAGCCTCGAAGTTGCCCGGGGCTGAGGCTGCCCCTCAAGGGGGCTGCTGCGCGGACGACATGTCAAGCTCGGGCCGGCGCCCTGGGCCAGGCGTTGACCTGTGGCTCCAGCGCAGCCCACTACAGGGGCTCACGTCCCGGCCGGGAAGTGGGGACACAGCAGAACTAACACCCGCTTGGCTAAACAGATGCTGCCTCTCTCTCCCTGCCCGCCTGCTGCCCACCCTCCAGCTGCCACGTGGGCCTGCATACGGGAGGAAGCCTTTCCCGGTCCAGGGCCAGAGCCCATGCACGGCCGGGGTCCCTGCCACCCAGGAAGGTTCAGGAAGCGGGCCTGTGGAGCAGGTCTGTCGGCGGATGAGCCGGCCCGCGGTCAGAAGGCGCCTGTCAGCGGTGCCCGCCTGTCTTCAGCAGACGTCTGGTGCTGTTGGGTCACGCGCGTTTCCCAGGGCTGTCACCGTCACCAGGGCCCCTGGTGATGGCTGTGGGCTTGTGAAGATGGGTCCCAGCCTTGTGGCAACCAGAGCAACTCAAAAGCCACCCGGAGCCGGGCAGCGAGCACAACATGGCCACCTAGGGACCGCAGGGCCCAGCACAGAACATTCTAATACGCAAAAGTGACACTCCTGAAGGAACTGTCGGGCAGTCGGCCACGTGGGAAGAGGCAGGGCGGCGCCCCCAGCGGCGCGGTGGTGGCAGCAGGCCACTCCTCCTTCGCCTGCGCCTTTGTCTGGAGCTGGCCGCGGCCCCATCGCCAAGCCCGCAGTGGCCTTTTCACTCAGTGAGCAAACAGAATAACTTCAGGACACTTTGTTCTGTGTAGCAAAAAAACAGAAAGCGCCACACCTTTTTTCTTTTATTTTCACGTGGCTGAGTCTGCTCTTCGCTGGGAGTCTCCAGTCACGTCGAACAGTTGATAAATGTCACTTCTGTCTGCAAGGCTTGACTGCTGGGTGAACCTGTCCTGCACTAACCATCGTCCCCAGGGAGGCCCAGGCCACCAGCCGGCTTCCCCAGGGGGCTCCCCCAATGTCAGTGGGCGGCTCCTGCTTGAATTCTTGGTGCATCTGCCCCCCAACGTGGGCAGAGTAGAGTAAGGGACCAGCGCCCCTACCTGGAACCTAGGACACATTTCCTTTAGGTTCTGCTCCTGGCCACCTCTTCCAGGAAGACTTCCTTGGCTGACTGGGCCTTCCTGACTCGGGGTGTCAGTGCTCCCGCCCTGACGTGACTCCAGGCCAGAGCAGGGACCCTGTGACCAGGAGCCTCAGATCATTACTTTCTTTTTTAAAGGAAAGGTGCAGCAGGAATGAAGGTGAGTAAGCAAGCAAGAAGAGAGAAGGAAGAAGCATTTCATTTTAATTAGCTGTTTGTTTTGGTTGTTCCACCCGGCCCTGGGATGCGAACTGGGTCCTTGGAATGTGTGTGGACCATGTTCAGCCAGAGCTGATGGACCCAACCACTATTCCACCAGGGTGCACCAGAAGATGACATTTTTTAATTTAATTTTTATTGTAGCAATTATTCTACACATTAAAATAACTTCCTGTTATAGGTTCCCCATTCCTCAGACCTATGTCAGCGCACCTGCCCTCCACACATCACCCGTGCTCATCACCAACTGTCCCGTGGGCTCCGCAGCACTTGCCCCTCCCCCTGTCCTTTTCCCCGATGGGGACCTCAGTTCTATTGTCAGTGTCCAAGGGCTGGTTTTGTTTCGTCTGTTCCTTTGTTTTTCCCGTCCAGTTCCACCTATGAGTGAGGTCGTCGGGTGTCTATCTTTATTCTTTTGACTTGTTTCACTGAGAATTATCCCCTCTAGATCCCTCAATGTTGACTCAAATGACAGTTTCATCTCCAGGAGATGACTTTTTATCCCCATTTTACAGAGACAGAAACTGAGGCCCGAGAGATCTAATGAGTGCTGGGACCCACATGCCAGGGACAGGCCTCCTACTTTGGGTGAGGAATGAGGGCACCACCCTGGGGTCTGGGCCCGAGTTAAGTCCCGGCTCCACAGGTTTCCAAGAGGCCTGGCCCCGCACTGCTCTCCTCCGGGCTGCCTCTGAGGTTATGTCTGGCCTCAGTGACCCCTGTCCGCACCACAACTGCTCCCACCTGGAGACTGGCCATTCCGGGACTGCTGCCCCTGGGTCCTGGGCAGTGACCCCACCCACATGCCCATCCCCAGAGTGAGGGGACAGCAGTGACTGCGACCAGCAGAAACCTCCTGACCCACCCTCTGGCCTCCATCCCACCAGCCCGGGGTCCTGGGGTGGTCACGGGGCAGCACATGGGCAGGGCTTATGGGACAGTGCTGGTTGGGGTCAGAGGTCATGCACTTGGGGGCTGTGTCCCTTGCAGAGATCTGAGCTACAGTGTGGCTGAGACGGGGCCCAAGAGGCCCTCATACCAGGCATGCTGGGCCAAGTGTGCTGGGCCAGGGTATTAGGCAGGTGTGCTGGGGCAGGTGTGCTGGGGCAGGTGTGTTGGGCAGGTGTCCTGGGCCAGGTGTGCTGGCCAGGTTTGCTGGCCAGGTGTGTTGGGCAGGTGTGCTGGGCAGGCGTGCTGGGGCAGGTGTGCTGGGGCAGGTG
>RJWH01006006.1:0-63178 GCA_004363575.1 Solenodon paradoxus | reverse complement strand
TGGATGTGACAACCAAGTTTTGAGAAAGAACAGGGATCTATGGGTAGTAACTAAAGTAATGGAGTGAAGAAGACTCACTAAAGGGGCATATAAATAAAAATTGCAGTGATGTAGTCACAGATCCTCAGGAATTGGAGCAACATGCTACCTGAGAAAACATGAACAAAATGTGTACAGGTAACAGGAGAGCTGGCTGGTAGGCTTCCAGATACCCATCCTCACACTGTGAAGACTGGCCAAGAATGGGAGGCAGAGATTCAGAAAAGTGGAATCAGAACGATCCCTTATTCAGAAATATCAGGCACAGCAAATGGTGGGCAGAAAAGTGTGTAGAAAGGACTAAACAAACATCGCGTCCTGAGCTGTGAGTCTGCTCAGCTCTCATTCTCTGGGCCCCTGGAGTGCCGGCAGCCAGGGTTGTACCACCAGGTAGAAGAGCATTAGAAGAATCTTCCTGAAAGAATCAAAGGACCGAGAAAAATTTAACTACAGATACTAACATTTGGGATTATCCAATAGAATGATTTGACCCATATGAATGATTTTTTTTCATGAATTTCAATCAGTATGTCCCATCCACAAAACCTCCAATCAGTGTGAGTCCTTGTGTGTGCCTGTCTCTTTCCAACATTAGTAAAGGGTAGTCACTTGAGAAAAGTCTAAAACATGGAAACAAAAACAAACACACACAAACAGTAAAGGAATCGAGAAAAACAGGTAAAGTAGGAAGCAGAAGAAAACTACAAATAAATGATAAGATCCTCACTGAAATAAAAGAAAATATTTCATTGTTGCAAAAAGAGAGAGGTGCTATAAAAGTGATCTATAAGAGAATAAGAAGCGACTCATAGAAAATAAGAATATGGCCGATAAGCAAAAATTCAAAAGCATAGCACAAAGAGAAAGTTCGGAAAGTTTCCAAGAGGGTAGAAGCAAACATCAAAGAGTTGCAGAATGTTTTTTTGAAGTAGAGAAACAATTGGGAAACTGTACATATCACTGGCAAGAATTACAGAGAAGGGGAAAAAAATGGCAGGGAGGAGATCGAAGAATGAGTGCCCAGAAGAAAACTGTATTAAACTACATGCCGTTGAGATATTCTGAGCACCCAGTAAAATATACTAACAACTCATAATAAGGCACACCACTTTTCAATTACAGAATGCTGAGGATGGAGAGATAATCCTAAAAACTTCAAGGGAATAGTAATAGGTCACATGAAAAGGACTAAGGAATTGACATGAGACTTCTCAACAGAAATGCCAGAAGCTAGAAGACAATAGATACATGCTGTCCAAATTATAACCTAGCATTCAATATCTGCTGAAACTATTACCCAAGAGTGAGGATAGAATGAAAACTATTTTTAGGCATGCAAGGACTCATACGTGAGAATGCTATTAGAGGATGTATCTCTAAAAAGAAAAGACGAGGGAGGGAGGGAGGAAAAAAGGAAGATGGAATCATGACAATAGAATTCGGTAATAGAAGAGAGACGTTGAAGGAAGGGTAGGGTGTAGGTAGCATAGGGTGATGGTTATTAGCGAGTTTGGAGAACAGCCAGCCCAGTTTGGAGGAGATGACACAGGTGTCGTGGAGAGAGACTTCCTTGGTAGGCTGATAGCTTTACTTACATGTTTTATCACATTTACATTTGTTTGAAGTTCAGTTAGAGGCTTCTGGGAAGAATTCACATTAGGTGCATAGAAAATCAGTGAAGGCAAGAGGGAAGACAGTACCTTCAGGAAAAACAGAATGTTTAGGGGAAGACATTTAATCACTGTGATCTACTTGACTGAACAGCTACAATGATGCACATGATGATTACAGATTTAACAAAAATGTGGTATCACTGAATTGGCTGGAAGTGAAGTGAATGAGTGTGCAAAGTGGGAGAGAGAGGGAGAGAAAAACAGAGAGACACAGAGAGAGGAGACTACATCTTCCAGTACTATTAGCAGGAAGTTAAAAATAATAAATTAAGAAACCACAATATAAGCACAGTAGTTAAAAATATGGAGGGAAACTCCTAGGGATGGCTAAAAGTTATTTCCACTGAGGAGCAGTATTTTGTGTTGGGGAGTGGCAAGGAAGGAGACAGCTATTTTTCGTTTAAGCCTTATAGTACTCTGATTTTTGAACTGTAAAAACATGATCTTAGGTAGAATTAACTCTAAAAAGAGAGGACGTCTGCTTCTCAGAACAGGAACTTTCGTTGAAGACTCATCTTTTCTCAGAGTCTCCATGCGCCACATACTGTCTCATGTAACATTTTTATCAGCCCTTCCAGGTAGGCATTTTAATCCTCACTGTGCAGAGACTGAGGCTTTGGAAGTTAAGTAACCCTGTGAGTAAATCTCAGAGTAAGGATTCAAGTACCCATTTGTCTGACCCTAAAGTCTTGTAGGCCAGGCTGCCTTTCTGTAGTTTGTATCTGTGTCTGCTCCAAAGGCACCCTGGGAAAGCAAAATTTGAAATCTAGACGGAGTCTTACAAATCATCCAGTTCAAAACATTTTATTTTGATGGTGAGTTAAAGTGAGGTTCTATCACTTGACTGAGAGACATGGCTATTAGCAGCTGACCTGACCCAGGGCCTGCAATTTCTTTTCATCTACATGACACTGTCAACATTGTGGGGGAGCGGCAGGAAATGAGGACTCTTCCAGTGAACAGAAATCACAGCTATTTATTCATCCCCGAGAATAACCACACCTGCCAATTTCAAGAAGAGAGAAAAGAGAAATCCCATTGATGGAAAATTTCCAGGAGCTGGCGGTCTGGGTGTGTCAGCTACATTCTTGCTGACTCTGAACTGTGTTTAGTTCCCACATCACATCTTGGAGAAATCCTCTTGATTTTCCTAAAGTGACCTGTGGGGCTGATTCCTGGGGTACAAGACTCCTAGGGAAAGAGTTACCTTCTTTTCCTATAGGGGTTTCCAGGGTCAAATATGGAACCTGTCCCAGCATCTTGGAGCAGAAGGGACCCAAAGTGAACCAACTTTAAAAAACCACTATCATTTATTGTACACCTATTATGTGCCAGAAAATCTGTGTCCCCGTCACTGCAGCCTGTGAATGTGTACCTCATAATGAAGGGGACTTTGTAGGTCTTGAGATGAGGAAGATTCCCTGAGTCAAGAACTCAGATGGCCTCTAGAAGCTGGAAAAAGTGAGAGAATGGGTTTTCTCCTGAAGCTTGCAGAAGGAACATGTTCTGCTGACACCATCATTTTGGACCTGGCAAACTAAGATACTAGACTTGTTTGTTTTAAATCACTACATTTGTGATAATTTGTTGCAGCAGCAACCCACACGTATGCTGTCCTAGGGCTTGGATAGTGTCTGACACATCATGGGAACTTAGAACTTCTCCAGAGTGAGCCGTTTGTAATGCAAAGTAAATGTCTTTATTCCTCATACATCCCTCTATAGGCAGAGGTTTATGAGTAAGCAGTCAACAAAGGACATTGCTCTGAAAATCTGTAGCAGAGATTTTATTACCATGGCCAAACAGCACTGGTGTGAGCTGCTTCACTGTGAGTAAATCCAAGAGATTTACTCTGTGCTTGGAAAAACTCATTTAATCTCTCAGGGCCTCTGTTTTCTCATCTATAAGAAGACAAAAGTGAGTCCAGCCTTCTTCCTGACAACGAAGTTCATAAAGACAGATGATGTTATTCAGCCAGAGTACTCCTCAGAAGACAAGATACTATATAAATACCGTGAGCATTATTGTTACATTAATAATAAATATTTAAGAAATAAATCCATGTTTTCAAAAACAAATAAAGTAAGACACTCAGAATCACCTGTCACTTAGGGAAGGTTGTGCTCTCTTCCTGAACTGAAACACTTAGTGCTTTTAATAGCTTCACTTTTTAATATTTTGTAACTTAAGAAATGGAGCATATAATTTTAGGATTAAATATTAAAATATTAAATATTAAATTGGACAGCAGAAATCCATCACATTCTTGAACCTGACTTGTTTACTCAGGGTCTCCTAGGTGTTCTAAGAAACTCAAGCAGTGTTCATATTCACTGAGGTCATTCTTTCCCTCCCTTCCTCCCTCCCTGTCTCCCTCCCTCTCTTTCTCTCCCCCTTCTCTTTCTCCTCCTCCTTTTTTCCCCCAGACACACAGGCACCACATACATCTTTTTATTGATCAGTCTTGAAGAGTTGAATGAAATAGTCCAAATACTAGTGTCTGTACTTGAAATAGCCTATCGAGCACGATGAATCTGGAGGTTACATTGAATAGATGTGGCCAGTTGTGGCCACACACTCACTATCGCAGGAGTGAGGCATGCTCTGCCTCTTTGGTCTGTGCCTGTTTCTTCTTGACTCCTCATGACAACAGCTTTATGAAGCCCGAGCTGCAAGCCTGCGCATGATTTTTGTGTACATTTTGACTGCCATAGTGGCCTAACAACCCTCTGGGTGTCATCTTCATCCAAACTCCAGTGCTTCAGTAAGACCCCAAGACCTGTTTACTTGATTGATGAAGTCTAGGATTTCTTAGCCCACTGAAAACAACTTTTATGTGTATCTTTACTCTGTCTGCCTTCCTTGTCTTGAGTGTCAAACCTTTGTTTGAAGACTCAAAGCCTTCTGTCATTCAAAATCCATCCCTGGGAAATGAGCTGATGCTGGTCATTTATAATTTATTCTTTAGGTGAACCATGTGGTTTAGTAAAAATACAGAGAATCCTAAATTCATTGTTTAGCTGGCTGAACTTGAGGAAGTTATTTTTCACCTTGGAAATGATTTCCTCATCTGTTAAAGAGGATGGGTAGATTAAATATGCCCATGTTTACACTGGTAAAATGTTACCATTTGCAAGTTTATACTCAGATATAAATCGAGTTCCTTTGGTGAGCAGATTAACAGAACCATAAACCCCAGCACTGGGCCTGGAGTGCATCCTCACACAGCAAGTGTGTGTTGCGGGGTGTATTTTGTTGGAGGGGGTGGGTGGCGAAATGAGTGTGTCTCCCTCTGTGACTGCAACTACAGTTGCTCCAAGGTGGTATTGCCAGTCTTTAGTTTACATGCACATGCTTAGTTAGTAATCTAAGATACAACCATCATTCTCAGAGGCTGGGACATTTGAAGTTTCCAGGGTTACCCAACATCTGTGTGCAGAATTGACTCCTGTGACTGTTGAGGCCTTGACATATATCCAAAATAACTTGTCTTATTTCCCCACTATTTCTTGGTCATGGGGAGCCTTTCATATCTTTTCATGTTCAGAGGTCATTCAGGGTCATTTTTGTCATCAAAGAGAATCTTCTATCATTGAAACTGAAAAAGATAAAGGGTCAGGTTTCCGGTGGGAATTCACCTATACTCCTCTCTAATGACCAGTGAATTCCACATCCCAAAGACTCATAAAATGAGATTGTTTTGTCACACCTTGACTTTGTCCTGATAACATATATAAAACATGGTGCAGTGGGAGGTGCACAGCTTCCCTTGGAACACATTTAAAATGATCTTCATTTCTCCAAAAATTTCCCATCCTTTCAAGCTAATATCGATGCCACCTCCTCTGTGGCTTTTCTTAGCTTGAGCACATTTGCCTGTTTTATTCTGAATTCTTTAATTAGCTAATTCACCCGTTTCAATCTCCCTGTACATGTAGCTTTTATTTATTTCCTAGTGTCTCATAGTGCTGGAGTTATGCAAGCAGTAACAACGCTAAATAAATGCATAGTAATTTATACACGTTGGACTTTGGACCAAGTCCTTTACATATGTTATTCATTAACAGGTATTTATTGAGCAAATACCCAAGCATCTGGTGCTGTCCTAGGTGCTGAATATATAGCTCTAAGATAGACCAGGTTCTTGCATCCTTTGAGGATATCGTCTTTATCAGCTGTGACAAATTACAACTGCTGGCCAACTTCTGTATACACCATAAATTAAGGGTATTTATTTTATTTTATTTTAAAGGGCTGTAAAAAAGAGAGAAAATATGCAACAGAGACCTCATGTGGCCCACAAAGCCTAAAATATTTACTATCCAGCCCTTTACAAAAAAATGCTGCTGACCCCTGGTGATCTCATTTTTCTTCCCAACTAACTTGCGAGACAGAGTTTTTGTTATATGCATTTTATTTATGAGGTAACTGAGACTAGAAGAGGTGAACTATCCTCTCCAAGATGACTCAACTAATACTTTTCTGAGCTGGCAATTCAGACAAGAATATGTTTGGTTTATCAGGGGCCAATATTTTTGTGTGTTTATTCTAGATTTGGAAGGAAAGTCTACTGTTCAAATCTGAGGTCTGCCCAAACTTAACTGTAGAAACACTTTATCCCCCTGACATCTTGTTCTTTCTGATATACAATTCATCGACCAAGGGGCATAGGGAAACAGTGCTTTAAAAAAGTCAGTTCATGATAGGATCAAGAAAAAGATCTTTGGGATAAGGCAGAAAGAATGGTGGCCTTAGAATTAGAAACAGTCATTTAAATCCTCTCTGAACTTCTTTCACAAAGAGTAGGAGTTGGATTGTTTGACTTCTAAAATCTCTCTCAAACTAAAATTATTTCCAGGGATATTGTACCTTCTACCTCAGTTGGGTGGTGTACATCTGTCTTTGTAATAGCCATGTCATAACTGCTGACCAGCTGAATAATAATTAAATATTGAATTTAAGTATTTCATGTTGGTAGGATCTAAAGTCATATTCATACCTCTGAAAAGTCTTGCTTATGCAGTTTGAAGTGTTGCTGACATGATTTCAGCTGTCCCAGATCATGCTTGGTAATAAGGAGGGAAAAGATCTAAGATAGTCGGGACAAACAGTGACCAATTCCTAATGACAACCTTTAAGTTACTGATAGTGACCCAGGATAGTGAAAACTGACAGCCAGTCTTAATTCTGACTCCCAGTAAAATGACCATTGGATGATAGTGTGTTTTGTGAATTTGCTATGGAAGATGTATTGGTTGAGTTACATGATTTCTACAGATATGGCCCAAATGTCTTACATGGACATAGTTACCCAGCTATATTTTATAGCCTGTTTCCTAAATCTCGGCCTTATTGTCCTGAGTATGTCCCACTTCTCTGCATTAGGTGACTTGTGATGTCTTTTGGGAAGTGAGAGGTTTGTTGTTTAATCGGAACAGAAGATTTGTATTTACAAAAGTTTTGGAATGAGACTCTGCCTGGCTATATCTGAGAACTATCTGAGGAGATTTAAAAATGCCAAGACCTGTGTCTCACACCTTGAGATTTTAATTTAATTGATCTGGGTGAGCAAACATTCTTTAAGCTTCACTGGGTACTTGGATGTGCATGTAGGTCTGAAATCTATCCTTCTAGGAAAAGGTACATGTAGTTCAACTGGCATAGTAAGTAAAGCATCCAGTTCTGAAAAACTCAAGATAGAATCACACTCCTATGCACTTTCCTAAAAGTAATATACATGTAGCACTTTAAATATTTAATCTTTCAATACTTAAAAGTTAAGGTGTGGCGAATTCTCCCAAAGAAGAAATACAGTGTAGAATGTGCTTGACTATTTTTGATGAGCTCCTTTGAAACCTTAAGGGCTGGTGAACACAGTGACCTTTCAGTATCACTTCTGATGATGAACTCAGCTAACTGAGTAGCAGTCACGTTCCAGCCTTTGAAACCATCCTTTTGGATACACATTTCATGTTATTGTTTTAAAATATGGATCTTGTAATTTAAATGCACTATCAATTTTGTTTCCTGAGTAGAAATTACATTGTTTTGTCTTTATGAAATCCCATTTTGGTGAGCCATACAGCCTATAGGAACAGGCTCACCCCTTGCTTTTGCTGCACAGGAGCACTTTGTAACGGCAGACAAGGCAACTGTGGGGTGCATCACCCTGCAGAACTCGCTCCTAGCTCTGAAGAAATGGATGCTGAAGACAGGGCAGAGCGAGACTGATGCTGCGGGCAAATGGATTCTGATGTGGGGCGGGGTGTCGAAACTACCCTTGACATCATTGTACATCTCCAGTTGTGTTACCCTGGTCAGCAGAAGTAAACAAAAGGAAGAAATGGCTAGCACATCTAATTGTATAATTCTGTTGGTATGAAGAGGTAGGTCAAGGGCTTATTCAATAATGAAACGTGACTCTGGTGCAGCCTTCTGTATTGTACATGCAGGCCTGCACACGTTTGTGTCAAGAGCCCCCATAGAGGTTACTCTCGTCAGGCCACTCAGGTATGGGAGCGTCATAGGATAATCAGAACACAGTAATATAATTAAGAGAATGATCTTATTTTCAGAAAAGAGTCCCCAAAGTGCCTTATGATTGTTTCATGTGACTGAAAGCTGATGGTAGAATCCTGGTCTCCTGTGAAAACACTAAGGGCTTAGAACGAAATATGTACATGATTTTATTCTGCAGATGACATTGTTGTTAATTCAATTCGATGAACAGTTGTTGGGCATTTATTATGTCCCTAGTTCCCAGCTAGGTCATAGGGAAAAGGGATGAGTTCATAGACCTGGACTTCAGTCTGCTCACAATCAGGTGGAAATTCTTTAAATGATGAATTACAATTCACTGGTTAAAAGTAGCCGTGTGCAGAGTGCATGTGGATTGTCTTATGTGGTGAGAAAGGGTGGTTGGTCAGCGATCGTTTGATTTGGGGCATAGAAACAAACACACAGGAGGGACAGATGGAAAAGCGAGGCTGTTATAAAGGCACATGGAGAATTTCATGGAAACAAATGCAAGAGGAATTGTGAAAAGTAAAATCATCAAAATCTCTCATGCTCTGTCTCTGATTGTATCATCTCTTGTTAGTTGATCCAGTTTCTGTTTTTACCCATTATTTGTATGTACATCTACAGAAACTTCCGGCTTAGCTTTTAATTCTGGCTTCATGCCTCAATTCCAGATACCCAGAAAAGAGTGGTCATGGATTCAGCTAGGGTCATATGCTTGCTTTGGTCTAAGATCTGCAAATAGGGTCAGCAATATGCACTCTTGGATTTGGGCAAAGTAGATATTATATATACATATATATGAATATATATGTATATATATTTGTATGACTTACAACTATATATGTTTCAGGTATATAGCATTATAGTTTAATATATGTGTATGCTACATTATGATCTACATCAAAAGTCCACTTTCCATCCGCCACCATGCACCGTACTTGATTTACCCAGTCTCCTTCCCTTCTCTATGATTACCACTAAAAGTCTAGTTTTTGTGCACCAAACAGTTGCCTTCCTTATCTATCCTCCATTCTCTTCTCTTTTAGTAACCACCCTCTCTAGGTTTTGTTTTGTTTGGCATTATTTGGCATTATTTATTCCTTTGCTTTGCTTTTTGTCTTCCACATATGAGTAGTATCATATGGCATTTGTCTTTTTCTCCTATTATTTCACTTAGCACTATCACCTCAAATTTATCCATGTTGTCAAAAATGGCAAGATTTTCTTTTACTTCTTTTTTTCTGTAGCTGAGCAGTACTCCACTGTGTATCTCTGCCTCGTCTTCTTTGGATATCCAGTCATCACTAGGCACTGAATTGTTCTGCTATCTTGGCACTGTGAATAGTACTGCAGTACATGTAGGAGTGCATGTATTTTTTCAAATGGCTATATTTGTATTCTTCAGATAGCTACCCAGAAGTGGAAGAGCTGGATCATATGATAGTACTATTCTTAATTTTCAGAGAGACTTCCATGTTGTTTGCCACAGTGACTGATCCAATGTTTTTGAAGTCACATGAGGAAGGAGAAATCGGTGGAGCAGACACTAACTGGGCACCAGCACTATCGATGCTTTGACACTACCAGGTCTGAAACCATAAAATAGTGGGTAAGAAGTGGTTTATATCCACCCATGTATCTGTGAAATATTAGAAGTTATTAACTAACAGTCTGGAATTACCCCATTCTTGCAAGCCCAGGGTGGAGGAAACTGCCTGTTGGGATGATGGGACTCTGCAATGCTCCCCCTGTAACAGCATCAAAAAAAAAAACACATCCTCAACAGTATTGTGCTACTGTGGATTCTCTCAGCTGTTAATTGAGCATCTATTATGTTTAAAACAGTGCAAAGATCATAGGACAAACAATATAAAGATGATCATATGCTCTTAAAGGCTTCTAAAAAAAAATCCACTTGAACCCAGTGGAGTGATGGTTTAGACAAAAAGTTCTGACGACATTTTGATTTGGACAACAGCAGATACTCTAAGTAGGGAAGAGAGGGTGTCCGTGAAATCGAAATCTCTTTAAAAAATTAGGGTGGCATAAGCAGCCTCCAGACAGTGTGGGAGAGTGAACTTTGGTTCAAAGAAAACTCACAGAGTAATTTTTAGGTTGCTGAACTTAGAGTGCAGTGAAAAAAATATTATTTGCTTCATGGACTATTCAGTAAATGTGACATTATTGAATAATGCATTTATTAGAATACGTTTTTTCCAGGGTTCTTTGAGATGACACAAAACAGTAGCTCTTATTTAGAGTATACAACTATGTGAATGTGTGGACCCAGCTCTCCAAGTGTTTATAATGTCATCACTTGGCCGACGGCCATCAACCTCAGAGGGTGACTTCGGATTTTTTAGGTTATATGTCTCTCAATATTGTAAGTTAGCTAAAGTATGACAATTAACATGCCACTCAGGCATGGGAATGTCATAGGATAATCAGAACACAAAAACACATTGACTAAATATATATTTTGAACTATACATGGTCTTAGTGTTGGGTAAACAAAGTAGAAAGCTACGGAGAGACTGGCCCTCTGGGCGCTCTGTTGGTGAAAAGAGACACAAAAACATGTAAAAATATAAGACATAAATGAATCACCGCAATACCATACTTGAGCTTCTGTAAAGAAAGAATCTTCAACAAACATGGATGCACTCCAAGGGCAGCAGAGTTTCTGAGCCGAGAGCACTGAGCTCTGAAGGCCCCTGATGTGTGATGATGAGTGGACACTTCTGACAGCACCGCTGTTAGCTCCACTGATAACACTTGGGAAAGGTCACGTTTTGCAATGACTTTCTGCCTCCACCAAGAATAGCAAGGAATCGATTGATTCTGAGCATAAGAACAATGTCAGGACCTAGATGGAAGTGAAGTCGCTGTCGTGGGAAGCTCTCCTTCCTTCCAATAAATGCCCTGGGAAATTCAGGTACAACATCTTGTAGTTAGACTGTTGGGCTCCTTGAATATCTTGAACCCTCAGCTTTTCAGCATCTAGGTCTTTTGCAGCTTCACTCTGAGTTCGCATGCTGATCGTTAAGGAAGCCTGTACTGACCACTGAGTTAAGTCGCATGGTTCCCCCATCACCACATGAACACCACACTATTCATTGCCTTCTTAGTGCTTGGCCTGATCTGAAGTCATCTTGAATATTATTAGTTTACCCAGGGGATCTTCAGTAAATTTTACATTATTTACTAATGCATTTATGATAATAAACTCGTTTCAAAGCTTTTAAGAGAATATGATAAGTCAGCTCATATCTAGACTACCCAAGTATAGAAAAATGCAGACTTCGTTCTCAAGTTGCTTACAACGCATATCTCCTGGTCCCCTCCTCATCCTCTTCGAGACTAAGAGCGAGCATTATGATGTCTTGTGCACAGGTAGAAGCCAGTGTTGACTACTCTTTTGTGTTAATTCGAGAAAGTGCCCTATGAACAGTGAGTGAGAAAATGTCATACTTTGGCCAGCACTGTCGCACAGGTTCACAGCAAGTAAGTGGATTTCAACCCCTCCCTTCCCTCCTGTGTGCAGTACAGGGATTTTGAAAACATAGGCGCTTGTTCGCTGCCTGTGGGATTGTCCATGGCACACAGTAGGTATTTGTTTCTTATGCGTTGAATGAATGAGACACTCCAAGATCCACCAAACTCTCCATGTTTTATAGCAATACCCTTACAGGCCAGCACAAAGGAGCCCTTGGGAAGCCTTTGAGACCCAACTCACTTCCCTGACAGGCAGGTTGGTTCAATTGGAGGCTCACAGCTGGAACACAACAGCATTTCAATAGCCCAGTAACCCACCTGGATGCCCTCTGTAACCTTCTGATATTTCTTAAACGCGCCTTCTCAGAAGCTCTGATTTAAGTACTACTGTCGGCCTTGTTCCTGTCCGTTGACTTTGCAGTGCTGGGTAGGCAGCCAGGTAGGCAGCCAGGTAGGCAGCCAGGTAGGCAGAACTGAAACCTTCCAACCAAGAGCCCGTTACCCGAGGTCCCGTAAACCACAGGCAAAAGCGGCCTCCTGCCTTTTAAGAAGAGCCAAATCAAATAAAATCTCACCAGTGACTTGGGCACAAGCTTTGAGCTACGCTGATGGATCTGCCTCAGGTGGAGATGTGAGGGAACTTGGCAAAAATAAAGAAAAGCCCACGTAGCTTCTCTAAAACAAAACTTTAAATAAGAACACAGCTCTGACAATTCTTTCCTTGCAGAATTAACCTTTTTTTTCTCAGCAGGCTGCTTCTAAGAATGTGCATCTTGCCTAAAAGGAAATGGGGAAGAGCTTACAGAATGACTTGTGTGTTTTACTGCAAAGGAGGGAAAGCTGAAATGAAAGCCAGCTTGAAAAGGAGGCTTGTTTCTAACTAACCCTGCCTCTAGACAGAAGTCCTGAGATGTGAAAGCAATTATCATAAACACGAGTGTGAGAGTCCGCTCAGAGATTTGCAAATGCCCTGCCTTCCTCTGCTGTTTCCATAACTTGCTCGCAGCAAGGATGACAGCATTCTGGGGACTGGAAAGGAATCACAAAGCCTTTCATCTAATTTCTGCCATTTTTAGGCATAACTTGGGGCCTGTTCCTGGAAGCCTTCCCAGATTTGTGAAGTGCTCTTCCTCCATGTCTCCATAAACCCTGTGAGTTCCTTATCATTATCATTATTATTATTATTATTGAATTTGTCAGGTTGTATCATTGTTTTCTGTTCAAGTGAACAGAAATAGAGTATTTTATTTGACTTAAAAAATCTTTAGCATCAAATACTTAGCACATTGTCTGGAATAAAATGACATTCTCAGTGAGTTCTTAATGAAATAGTCAATGGACCATTCTATTAACAGTTGCTTATTGAACTCATACTATTTGTTGTCCTTTGCCACACTCTGAGACAGTACACAAGAGATAAAACATGGTAATAATAGAGGTAGCTATCATTTTTGAATGTTTATTATGAATCTGGCACTCTCCTAATTGCTTTATAAATAGTTTTCTCATTATTGCCTAAAGGCAATATGATGACCTTCATTTCATAAGTCTGATGGAGGCCCAGAGAGGTGAACTGACTCCCCCCAAAGCCACACAATAGGCAAGAGGTAGAACCAGCACTTGAACGAATTTCCAAGGCGCCCCAGTCTTCACTTTGTATTAGGTGGTTTATGAACTTTAAGAAGTAGGATATAATGGGAGGGGCAGGGGTCAGAGCACAGGGCCTCTGAGAATTAGAATACCACTAAGTGCACACTGTAGAAATGGGGAGATAGGACTCAGTGCAGTAGGACTTCTCTGGACTAGATTATCATAGAAAGAATGATGGAAGCTCTAGGAATCGAAATGGGATTTACATAACGGAGAAGAGAAGGTGGAGTCAAGGTTACCACAGGGCCTTTGCATACATTTCCCACATTCTCTGGAACGCTTTTCTCTCAGAGATCGTCCCTCTCTTACCTTCTACATCCTTGTGCCAAATCAATTCCTATTTGTTCTGGTTATGTGCCCCCCTAGAATTTCATATTTGTATTTTAGAATCCTCTGTTTCTCCTTTATAATTCTTAAGAGTCAATATCAAATATCGTAAAGGAAATAGTCTCTAGTGTATTTATCCCCAGCTAACATAGAAACCACATGGGAGCAGGACTTTACCCGTCACATTCAGCACTGAAGTCCAGCATCTAGTGCAATGTCTGGCACACGAAGAGACAGTAGCGTCTCAGTAAACACTTGTGGAATGATGACACAACTGAATGGACAGATGAACAAGAGAATGACTAAATAAACCACTGGGGAAACTATTAAAGGTAGGCACAGTGATGAGTCTCTTCAAATATGTGATGGGGTGGGATGGACATAAAAGTGTAAGATATTGTATCTGTGTTGCTCCGGAGATTTGAATGTGTCATTGGGCAGTGATTTCAGCTGAATGTAAAGAAGACTTTTCTAACTTCAAAGCTGTCCTTACTAGAATAGTGAGCTCCCTTAAGGTGTTCTAGCCGAGTCTGGAGAAATTTTTGCTCAGGGATATTGTAGAGCAATGCATGAATCCTATGTGGGTTGAACAGATGACTGTTCACCGGGATACTTGCCCTAATGCTGAATCTATGGTTTTATGTGAGCACTTCCACAGTAGAATGTAAGAATCATCAGCCAGGCTTTGGAATGATAAAGACTTGGGTTCAAGCCCTCATGATGCTTCTTATCTGCTGGGTGACTCCAGGTCAGTGATTCAGTCTCTGAGAAACTCAAGGGCTTCACCTGTAGAATTGAGATAGTGATATTCATCTCATGGGGCTGATGTGAGGGTTAACTTGATACCATGAAGTTTGGGTAAAGCCATTCACCTGTTTATAAATTACTCACATTCTTGGACAAATGTCACCATGATGAACTTTGCATGATTAAGTTAATCATACTACCTGCCACCATGAAGACCACACCAGCAATAATGAAGATAAAATCAATGCTTCAAAACTGGTCAAGGGCACAATACTCCAAGGCTCAGTGAGTTCTGGGGATCCAATGTTCAGCATGGTCCCTGTAGTTAGTAAGATTGTATTGTGTACTTGAAATATGCTGGGAGTAGGTCTTAAGCATTCTTCTGACACACACACAAATGGTAACTATCTAAGGTGATGGACAGGTTCATCTGTTTGTGGCGGTCATTTATAAAGTATACCTATGTAAAATAACTACCCTATACACTTTAAGCCTATATAATTTTGTCAGCTAGATAAAAATCAAAAAAGCTGGAAACATTCATAAAATCAATAGTACCTACCTAATAACACCTATTCAGAACCACCTGTGTGCCAGGTATTGTGTGTTTCATTTCCTAAAACCCTAGCTGTACAGCTTCCCCAGTCTCTTCCGAGCATGCCTCAGCCTCAGTTTCCTCCACTGGAAGTGGAGGAGCCCTCTCCTGTCAGGCTATGTGAGGAATGAATGAATGAATGAATGAATGACTCCCTGCAGAAGACCAGCGGGAGTCCTGGTGAAACTCCAAACAGGCGCTGTCCATCTCCCTATCCCCAGATTGCCAGGTAGAGGCTCCACGGGACTCCTGTCGGAAGGTTGGCAATATCCAGACTGGGATTCACACCCAGCCTGTCTTGACCACAGCTGTAGGCCGTCTCCTGAGCTGTGTCACCTTTGACAGACCAGACACGTCAGCTTCGTAGCTCTGTAGCTCCGTGTGCCTGATGACACTCGCTCTGACCTGGGAGCAAATCGCCACTCTACCAGGGGAGGCTGTCAGCTTACTGACAGTAGATGGAAACCCGGAGACCTTAACTGCACACAAGCCCAGTCAGAGCTCCTCACAGCCAGGACCTGAAGTCTTTACCATCGTTAGCTCCCGTAAAGCCGGGTGGGTGGAGTTGGGGAGAGCACAATCCATCATGCTAAATTAGTGTGATTATGGCCGGGCCCCGCCCTCTGCACACCCCTGCACATTTCCCCCAGCAAAATGGTGTGAGCTCCCTCTGGGACCTGCCTGCTACTCCTATCACTAGCCTGTTAACAATTCCTTAACAACAGTGATTAGAATGAAATGCCGGGCAAAAGAGAAGACTGGTGTTTTAACATGTCTTTTAATAAATAAACGAATGTTATCTGGCTCCTGGCTCAGACGTGTCTAAACAGTGTTGGGGAGACCCATCAATCAGTTTTCAGTTTCTGAGATCTGCAGAGGGCCAGTGGGCCCTCGGTCGTCATAGCAACCCCAAACCAGGAGTGGTAGCTGTAAACTTAAAAAATAGGACTTTTCCCCAGCCCGCCTTGCTTCTCTATCAATACCGAAACCTTTGCCTGAATTCCAAGTGAGAGAGGGATTTTTTTCCCCTCCTCTCTCCAGTCATAAGTCTGACTTGGAATCTATAGCAACCAAAATTAGACTATAAATCATCTTAATGGTGCTTTTCAGAGAATTCTTTACTGGATCAATTCAGATCATATAAGGTGGCAAGCTCCTGAGTCCAGTCACTAATAATGACCATGTCAGAGATGCTTGGCACGGGAGAGCAGGACTGGGGTAGAGGCTGTTAGAGTTCATTTCCTGGATGACTGGCTACCAGACTTGCGTGTTTACCCCCTGCCTCAGCTCTGTCTGCCTTTCATCTGCACTCTGGGTTCTCTTGAATTATCCAGCACCTCAATGTCGGCATCATGTCACCACATAATCTGTAGTCAGGGATTCAGACTGCTAAACCAGCTCTAGCTTTGATGGTACCCTTCAGGGCTGTGTGGATGTGGAAAATGATATAAGGTCTTTAAGCCTCAGTTCCCTCATCAGTGAAATGGGAAGAATGATGTTGCCTTTCTTCTATGCTCCAAGACAGGATTCAAGAAACATTTGCCAAGCACCTGTAGGTGTATAATACATGCCCAAAGAATGTGTGCTATTATTTAAATATATGTATGTGCTATAAAATATTAGCAGTTGTTGAATCTAAGTAATGTTCTTTGTATAACTTCAACCTTTCTCTACATCTAGGGAAACTTTGATAGTAAAAGTTAGATGCAAAGAAAGTGTCCAAGTGGCAATAGAGTTGATTTTCAGTTTCTCAAATACTACACTGAGGGTTTGCCATGTGCCAGGCACTGTGCTCATTGCTGACATCACAGAAGTGACCAAGACAGGAGATCTCTGTCCCTGTGGAGCCAGCCTTGCAGTAGGGAAGACAGATGTGTAAGCTTGAGGACAAAATCCCATGTGAGAAATATTCTCTGGGTGGCATGCCATGGAGCAGGAGGGGCACGGATGAGAGGGCAGTGACTGAGGCTGGGCTGTTCAAGCTGAGACCTGAAGGATGGACAATGAGGCGGGTTAGTCAAAGTGGTGTGGGCCTTGCAGGAGGAGCATTCTGGTGACAGATGGCACTCTGTGTATAAAAGCCCTAGGTATGTGTGGGGACCTGAAAATAAACCTTCCCCTCCTAAACCTGCCTCAAGCTGGCCCATCTTTCAGGATTCCGTTTCATTCCATTTGGTTCAACACTCTGCTTTCTTCCAGGCTCTGTGCGAGGCACAGGGATTGAGGTGAATGGACAGAGTCCTCTCTGGCCCATGAGATGGAGTTTGCCGATCCCATCTTTAGAGCATCTCCAGTGCCACTGAAGTCTCTCTCTGTGAGGCAAGAGGGTCCATCTTTTGTACCCCTGTATCCATCAGGCAGTGCCTGTGTGATGCTTCTAGGAAGAGGAAGGGAGGCAGTGTGTTTGCTAATGAATGGTAGTTTCTATCAGCTATCAGAAATTTTCTCTACAAGAAGGGCAGCTGCAAGCCATTAGCAATCACCATTCACAGCAGCTGGAACATGGTGCAGGACTGGGAAAAGGGATCTAGGGGGCCTGGCAACACATGTCCTGCATACAATGTTGTAGGCATGAGGCATGTTAGTGGGCAAGACAGACATGCTCCTTGGTCAGTGACTGGGATGATGATATGTCCTGGTTTGACCAGGGTTGTCCTGGTGTAGCAACCTTGAACCCCCCTCCCACACCAACCTGAAACCACACCCAGCCTGCACCAGCCTGAGCCCCCATCTCCACCATGTCTGGTGATACTGCAGTTTGCCTTGGTTTCAACTCCAAACGTCCTGGCAAGTCTGCTTGCCCATCCATTGACATGTGGTCCATGGCTGCTTTTCCAATAAAATGGCAACGTTGAGTGTTTGTGACAGATATGGCCTACAAAGACTCAAATACCCCCTTTACAGAGAAAGTCTGCCCCCACGGTTTGAGAGCCCTCCTCTGTGGTCAAGTCTAGACTCTGCCCGAGACCACACCCTTCATCTGGGTTTTCTCCTTCCCTGTTCTACTTCACTTCCTCCCTTATAGGTTATCCTTGAGCAATTTCCCCTCAATAAATCAAATCTCCCCACTTCTCTGTCTCAGCCTCAGCTTCAAGGGAATTCACCCAAGATGTAGCCATATAATCTGCATTGAGTGGATGCGTGAGTGCTGTCCTCAGTTTCCTTGGGAAGACAAGGACGGGTTTACATGCCGGAGCAGGAGCAAGCCTGGAAAAGGCTGGGGATGAGCCAGAGGGCAGAGAGGAAGGATCTTGGGGTGCTTCTCGCACACCCAGTCTGACCTCAGCTCATGCTGCTACCTGACCCTAGGATAGGGACTGACTCATGTATAGCTCTGCAAGCTTTTTGTGCTCCAGTGGCTAGAAGAAGACATGAACGAATGCAAGAAGCTTTTCCAATGTCCAAGTCGCCTCTTCAGAAACTTCTGTACTCATTCCCAATGAGTACCTGAAGGCATGGGGATCAATTTTATTTTATGCCTCTAGAAAGAATCACTTACAGTGATGCTTGTTAGGAACTCCATCTTAGTGGGGAGAGAGGGATCTCTGCCTTGGCCTCCCTGTGCCTTCAGTGCATCCAAGCTCCCACCTTTCCAGGAGGAGGAGAGGCTCATGTGATTAATCAGAGTAAGACCTTAATGTGACACGTTTATAAGGGGCAGGGTAAAATCCATGTGTGTAAACTCCCTCCCTTCTGCTCCTTCTGAACCTGGATGAATGAGCTGAGCTCACGGCCCAGGCCAGCATTACCTGCCTCCCGCTCCCCTGCCCATCAGCTGGTCTATCTGTTGGCCGACCCTGTTTCAAAACAGGACCGAACGGGGTGGGACTTTTAGGCCCCCCAACAGACTGGACCTGGGCAACTCAAATGCTCCTCTGCCCCCATGGGTTTATTAAAAGTGGGGCAAAGCTGATGGCCGGGAAATATGAAAACAGTACTATGTACCATTTAAAACAGGACATGTGGTCAGCCTCTCTGTCTGCTAAGTTGCATCTATCATGCCTGACATCCACAGAGCCCCTTCACTCTGTCCCGATTCTGATTTGGCTTTAGAAGAAGATGACTATCAAGCGTGTGCTGCATAGACCAGTGTTTTCTAAAGAGTCAGACAGTTCAGTACCAGGCATGGACCCAACTAGTAACTATGTGGTCTGTGCTTCTGTTTGCTAAAGTTCTTTGCTTAGATCTCCTGCAGGGACTCCACCACGTGGAAGTAGAAAAGGTGGGGCAGAACTGGGGGTATACTTGGCCCACTACCACCTGAGAAACCATCGGCAGTGTGGGGAGAGCAGGCTTTAGAGAGTTGCATCTGTGGAACATGCCATATGGGAACCTCCCTTCAAGAGAGAGAGTGATCATTTCTTTCTGTTTTCTGCACGCCTGCGCCTGCATACGGTGATTAACTGCCCCCTCCAGAGAATGGCGGTGATTCCCACGGAGGCTGCAGGCACCTTGCAAAATGGGTTTAAACTATCAGCACCTGCTCGTCACAGTGTCTGTGCAGCCAGCCGCCAGGGCTTCTCTTCCGTGTTCGGATCAGCGAGCACACTGACGTTCCTTGGAGGTGAACTCATTCTGCTTTGAAAGCATTTAAACACAGTGTCTGGGAGACCACCCACACACTCCCCGCCCCACTGCAACGCTGGTTTTTCTCGCTGTGCTTGGCACTGCTTGGCTGTGTAAAGCAATACTTCTAACACTCCTCTAAATCGGGAGACTGGAAAGTTGAGGGGTCCTATGAGTCTGGATGGTGACAAGATAGCTTCTAGAGATGGAGAAAAGTCCCGCAGTTTCTTCTTTGGTTAGTGATGATGGCAGTGCCTTTAGTAAACAGCAGCAGCTCTGCAGCTGATGGCGTCAGTGCTCCCAGAAGAGGTGAAAGGAGCATGGAGCCGCTTTCCTGCCTGTTCGGGGTCCTGCTTCTGGGAATTATGGGCTGCATTATGGGTCCCAACCGCTGAGTTCTGTCTCACCTTTGTCTCACTTTCTGCCACGTATAGGAAACAAGAATAGGGCTGTTTTGAGGATGAGTTCCGACCTAGGCACCGTGCTAAGAACTTCACATTGATTTTCATCCTCATGATGGAGAGATATGAGACCCTTATCGTAGATCCTTCAGAGTTCTGAAGAGGGAAGCGGCTTGCTCAAGGCCACGTAGCTAGAAGGGGGACGAGGGGGAGGTGTGAGCCCAACATCTAGCCACCTGCACATATTATTGTATTTTACTCACCAAGCTAGTCCACAGTTCTCAGTTGGGAGTTCCTCAAATCTGTGACAGGGATGCGGCTAATTACAGGGTGAAGAATAGAACTGGACCGTTGGTCACACACCTAGTGTATTATTTGCAACATTTAGACGAAGATGCCTGCAGGTGGGCCACTGCCGTGTGCAGGGAAGGTGCTTCTGCTCAGGCCGGGCAACCCTGTTCATCATCCCTGGTCTCTCCCCGGTCCCGCCTTACAGGATAGAACCTGGGTGGGATGGTTCCCGCTGAGGTGGGTCACGCAGACTCCTACTTCACTGTGAACCGGAACAGGGAGGATACAGGAAGGCTGTGCCAATTCCCCAAAGTCACCCATTGTGTATGAGGGAACCCAGATGCACGTCCCAGTCTTCTGATGCCCTCTGCAGAGCATCACCCCCACTCTGCCATGCTTACTGGGTATTTTGAGACCCATTTTAAAGCACATGGCATAGCCTCTGACTTCTGTCAGTGCCCGCTGCCTCTGAGATACACATGGTTATTAGCTGGACGGCTTCAGCTCTAAGTAAATCCACATTCTCTTGGGAGAAAGTGCACATGTCGTGTCCATTTTATAGGTGGAGACACCGCTGCACAGTGAGGTTAAGGACTTGCCCAGGACTGGTCAGCATGGATTAAACTATACATTATATTAAGCTATACATTATAGTAAATCTGCATCTGTCTATCATACAGTAAGTTTACCACTATTTAACTTTTTCCTTCACTCTACAGTTCATTGCCTTTGCCCCATTTGCCTCCTTACACACCCTGTCTCTTCCTGCACACACTGATTTATTTACTCCTTTCAAAATCTATGGTTGTTTGATTTAGTTCATTTGTTAAAGTCAGTTTTTGTTTAATTTAGTTCATTTGTTTGCTTTGTATTTCTAGACACCACAGTTAAGTGATATCATATGTTGCCTGTCTTTCTCTGGCTTATCTTGCTAAGCGTACTCTCCTTCAGGTTCACCCATGTTGCTGCAAATACAGGCTTGCACCTCGTTGGTAGTTAAGTAGTATTCCGTTGTGTGTATCTACCACATCTTACTTACTCACTCAGTTGTTTATAGGCATTTTGGTTGTTTCCAGCTCTTCATTATTGTAAATAATGCTGCAGTGAATATGAGAATGCATATCTCTACAAGTAAGTATGGTGTTTGTAGAGTAAATACCCAGTAGAGGAATAACTGGTATCACATGGGATTTCCATTCTCAGTTCTTGGAGGACTCTCCATGCTGCTTTCCATATTGGTTGCAACATTTTACACTCCCACCAACAGCGTATAAGAGTTCCCTTTTCTCCACATCCTCTCCAGACTTGTCTCCTTTCTTTTGGATAATAGCTCTTCTCACAGGTATGAGGCAATATCTCATTGTTGTTTTAATTTGTATTTCCCTAATGACGAGAGGTGGAACAATTTTTATATGCCTGTTGATCAATATATGTCTCCTTTAGAGAAGTGTCTCTTAAGATCATTTGGGTTTTTTTTGTTGTTGAGTTTTATATATTCTTTATATATTTGGGGTTTTAACCCATTGTCACATGTATGATGTGCAATCATCTTCTCCTATTCAAGTGCTTGTCTTTTTATTTTGATGGCAATTTCTTTTGCTGTACATAAGATTTTTCATTTGATGTCATCTCATTTGTTTATTTTGCATTTTATTTCCCTTGCTAATATAGTCAAGTTTCCAAAGCCATCTCTTCAGTCAGTATCCAGCAGGGTTTTGTCTGTGTTTTCTTCTATGCATTTTATGGTTTCTGGTCTTACATCTAAGTGTTTAATCCACTTCGAATTAATGTTTGTATATAGTGTTAGGTAGTGTTCTAGTTTCAACCTCTTGCATGTGGCGTCCAGTTTTCCCAGCACCATTTATTGAAGACTATCCTTACCCCTTTGTAAGCCTTTGGCTCCTTTTTGAAAATTAATTGTCTATATATGTGTGAGTTTATATTCAGGCTCTTGGTTATGTTCCATTGATCTGTGTGTCTGTTTTTATTACAATTCCATGCTGACTTATTATTACTGCTTTGCAGTAGAGTTTGAATCAAGGAGTGTGACACCTCCAGTTTTGTTCTTTTTCCTCAGCATTGTTTTTGCTATCCTGGGTCTCTTGTAGTTCCCAATAAATTCCATGATTATTTTTCTATGTTTATGAAGAATGTCTTTGGGATTTTAATAGGATACCATTAAATCTGTATATTGCTCCAGGTAACATGGCCAATTTAACTAAGTTTATTCTTCCAATCCCTGAGTACAGACCATCTGTCCATTTCTTTGTGTCATGTTCTATTTCCCGCAATAATGTCTTACAGTTTTCACATTTTTGGTAAAAATTTATTCCAAAGCATTTCATTCTTTTTTGATGCAGTTGTAAACGAAATTGTTTTCCTGAGTTCTCTTTCTGCAATTTCATTACTTGCATATAGAAAGGCAGCAGATTTTTGAATATTCATTGTGTAGCCTCCACTTCACTTATTATTTACCTTGTTATTAGTATTACTTTGTATTTTTAACTTGCTAGCAGCTTTTTACTTGAGTCTTGGGGGTTCTCTCTGTTACTATGTTATCTACAAATAGTGATAGTGCCAGTATTACTCTGATTCCAAAACCAGATAACGACAGCACCAAAAAAGACAATTACAGACCCAAATCCTTAGATGAATGTCTTTAAAGAGCATATCTTTCTGAGGCTTCTCTTACCTTTGAGTCTTGGTTGTGTATCTGTGGTCCCTCATGGTCTAGTATGACACCAAATGGTTGACCTAACCACAGGGGTCTTAAAAATGTTTAAATCAGATCATGTCACCCCTCCACTTAAAACCTTCCCATAGTCTTTTACACACTCAAAATAAAACCAACCAACTCTTTCCCACAACCGGCAAAGTCCTGCCTGGGCGAAGACTTCCTGCCTCTCAGGGGCACTTCTTCCTGTTCACTGGGCACACCCCCCACGCAGGACACACCCACGTCCCTGGGCACGCCCACGCCACTGGACACGCCCACGTCCTTGGACACGCCCACCAAAGGCTCATTTCGTGCTCTTTGATCTGGGAGGTGGTTGAGATCCGCTCCAGGAGCTCTCTTTGTTCTACCAGATTGCCTCTTGACTGTCACTTAATTTAAATGTCACCTCCACAGGGACAGTCTCACCCTATCCCCAATATGAAGTAGATCCTTCATGGTCTCTACTGTGCCACTTAATTTTATTTAGGGCACTAATCATCAGCCAGTACAGTCCACTTGTGTACCTGTTTTGTACCTGCCCTATCCTAATCCCTGCTGGATTTTAACCTTCTCAGGAGTCGAGGTCTCCCTTGACTAGCTCACCTTTGCAGCCCCAATACCTGGAACAATACTGGTTTGGGCTTGGGATTAAAAAGGATACATGTTGAATGAGCCTGTCACATCAGGTTAGCATGCAGATTTCATTAAATAGAGGTGCCTGAGGAATTCAAATGGTTATTATGGGTAAATAAAGCACACAAGTACATATTTGGCTCTCCCTGTCCAGTTTCTTTCCAACTCTTGAGAAGCAGCATGAATAATATATTCTGATTTTTTTTGATTGAACTGTCAGCATGATTTATTTCATAGCATCTTCTTCCCTCTCCCCTTTGTAAATAATGGTGCATCTGCAGAGCTTTTTGCTAACATTTGTCTTGCTAATTTGTCTAGGAGGTCGAGAACGTGGCATTTTTTTGTACCCCCTTATAATGGGTTCTGAGGAGAATTTTTTCTGCATGGCATGAGGTCTCTAAAAAATCAAGGTTATATGGTGCATTGACTCCTCGCTGTTTTACAAACCAGCTCAGACTCATTTCACAACTTGAGAATAATTCAAATTGGAAATCACCTCCTTTAAAATCATCAAATTAATGGTATTCCCATTACACTCCCTGCCCTACCATGTGAACAATGGGGCCTGCGCTGCAGCTGCTAGAATTCTGCGTCAAAGTAAATAATGCACTAACGAGACAGCAATTTCATTCCTCCTGTGGAATTCCCCAGGCATTTCTCCTCAAAGAGGCCGGGATGGGTTTGGAGCAAATCCCTCTGGATTGTGCGGGGTGACTGCAATGACTGCGGACCCATGAGTATTGAAGATGGTGTTTGCAGCACCACAGTATGCTTTCCTGAATTCCTGTAATCTTTTTGGACTCCCCGAGATAACTGCCATGGGGATGGAGATGCATGTATAATTGCTAATGGGCTTGCTAGAATCTTTGATAATATTACGTTATGTTTACGTGTACGTGTACGTGTGTGTGTGTGTGTGTGTGTGTGTGTGTAACTCAAGATTTAAAAAATGATCACCTCCTGTGTACACTTTTCTCCCTTCGCTCTCAGCAATCAAATCTCATCAATCATGAGTGCCATTTTTCTAAAATGTTGTTATTATGAATCTGGTCCTTTCTCTTCATCCATACTCTGATTTCCCCATCATGACCCCCCAGATGCTACTCCTGCCTCAAAACCAGTAGCTTGAATCCTATCTAAATGTTAGAATTGCCTGATGAACTTTTCAGACCTCTGAGTGTCTGACTTCACTGCTCCGGGGTGGGGTCCTGGCACTGGGCTTTTAAAAATGCTCCTAGGTAAATGTACACCATAATCAGTGTTCCCAGCCAGCACTGCAGACCTTCCTGGCTTCACGTAGCAAACAGAGGGTCTGTGACAAAGCCTGCTGGACGGTGACAGCCCGTGAGGAGAACCTTGGACTGCTTCTTGGTGCCGGCAGAATCCATGTGAGATCCGCCCACGTGACGTGGCCCTCTCCTGCTCTGGAGTCTTCTTCCTTCCTTCTGTGCATAAAGCATACTCCCGAGGAAGTGGCCACTTGAGAACAGCACACGTCTTCACACCCGTGTGACTTGTGCATGTTTCTCTTACATCTGGAATGCCCTGACCCCCAAATGTGCATGTTTACTAATCTTTTAAATCTGCTTTAGATTTTATTTCCTCTGAGAAGACTCTCTTGAATTAGCCCCTCTCCTCTGTGCTCTAGGGTTTCGTTGTGGTGTTGAGATTATTGTAGTGGACTTGCATTTGTGTCAGTCTTCCCTGTTGGACCCTGGTGGCCTTGCAGATAAGGGCCACATCGTTTCCTCGACGCCAGTCCTGCACATGTGCAGAGCACACATAAGTGCCCCCTACATCCATATGCCCATGCTCCACTTGCAGTCCAGGGAGTATATCTTGTCTCTTGCCCTGAAGTGGAACCCCCTTTGGGTTACCCAAAATACATATCCCACGAAGATACTTGGAGACAGAGCCCCCATGAGGAGTAACATTGAATTAACACATTGTTGAGAAGTGAAAACAAAAAAAACACATGTGGGTAACACTGGATTGAAATCTTGGCTTCACCACTTACTAATTACCAGCTGTGTTGCCTTATCCAAGTTACTTCACTTCTCTGAGCCTCAGTTTCCTCCTGTGCAGTAGGGACCCTTGTACCTAATTCATTGGGCGGTGATACGGAGTAGAAAATAGAACATTAGTATTGTGTAGACTGAAAATCTCATCTCAGAGCAGGCATGTGTTTGATCCATGACGTGACACACCCCAACCCCACGTCCTTTATTGCTTTTCCTGTAGCTTCTGTGGAAGATTAAGTGCAGCAGGTCCTCAAACAAATAATGTCATTTCATTGTAACATTGACAAAGAAAAACAAATCTTGCACAATTTTGAATGAAATGACATTTTTTGGGAACCTATTTTTGTATATGCTGTTCGGATAAAAATGGGTTTTCAAGACCCTATTGATGACGTCGAGGGAGAGGACTCACGATGTTAAAACACAGGGAGGCCTGGCCTTGAATGGCCATCTTCATCACAGCAAGCATCTGCCGAGCTTTCACGGGGGCAAGAGGCTGCTCAGTGTTCTGGACTCATGATGCCGTGAGTTCCTAGGGGGAGCCCCAGAAAACTGGGGCTGCTTTTAGTTTCATTTCATTAACCAAAATACTGAGGTGTTGAAAAGTTCCATGAGGTGAAAGGGGAGAAGATGAGAATCTAACTCATCTAGGCTGCTGTCCTCTACGCCAGGTTCCACCAACCATCTTCCTCCTGGGGCTCTGTTGTTCAGATGATAAAGAATAATGGAAGGACTGGTGGTCAATATGAAAAGAATTGGTTGCAATATTTCCCCCTTATACCAAACCTGAGGAACACCTTGCATGTAGTGGCAAACATGATGGTGAATTGACAATATTTCTTGTTAGTGATTAGGGCATGGGAATGCACTGTTGGAAATTAGCATGTTAATATATAATTTGTTGCTCACAGTGATGGAAAGGCATGGCAAGCCCAGAACATTTTTAACATCTCAAGTTGCAAATTTTAGGGTGGTGGTTTAATGTGCATAGTCGGAGAGCTGTCTGGAGATCAGGAGACCTGGTTTCTTACCTGGCTCTGTCACGTGCTGTGTGGCTTTGGACAAGTCATTTCATCTCTCTGGACTTCAGAGGCGAAGGAGAGAGGAGGAAGAGAGGGGAAGATGGAAGTAGGGAAGAGCGAGGCTGATTCATCCTGGCTGGTACTACAAGGAGCCCCAGGGAGCGGTGTGTTTAATCAGGGAGTCCTAGGCTCCCCAGCAGACCAGCTGAGGAATGTGGTGGTTGAGCACAGCAGTGGTTTACATGTCACTCATGCAAATTCCACAGCAGGTTAGGCAGCTCTCCGGGGCTGCCTTCCAAGTGATGACTCAGAAATAGAAGCTGCTTTGATCTCCTGGCTTCCAGGTTGCTGCCACAAGGGAACACACTGTTGGAACTTCTCACACTGGCTCCTAAATGCTTCACCCTGCAAGTGACACAGATGGCTTCCAGTCTCATGGCTCTGCCCCCACCAAGGAGTTGGGGAAACTTATGGCTACAGTGAGCGGTGAGCAGTCTTTCTGATCCAAGAATATGGTGACATGCAGTCCCTTTGAATCTACCGAGTAAGGAGAGGAAACGAGCACTAGTCAAGAGCTTCCACATGCTGAGGCCTTTGTACACATGTGACTCCATCTGTTCTTCAGTGCTCTGCCTGCTCTCATGCCCACTTTCCACGTAAGGACTATGTTCTTTAGTCTGCTCTTCAGAGCAGGCAGCGGTGCCCGAGATACTAGAAGAAGAATTTCAAAACAGGAGATGTTGCGCAGGGTCAAACGTCAGAGACGCAGGAAGCCACTGGGCGTGGTGCTGCAGGGGTCGTTGGTGACTTTTACTAAAGTGGCCTTCAGTGGAGTTGTGGGGACAGAGATCTGAGGGCAGGGTGAGGCATAGGAGATCAGGAAATCGTGATGGTGGGTGTGGGATAAGTGACAGGGAGCAGAGAAAGAAGGTGGAAGCTTGAAGAAGTAAGTGCTAATTAAATTTGTTGATTGAGTGCTTTTCTTGGCTTAGCCAGTTTAATTCTTAGTTACTTCCTGTCCATTAGTTTGATTGCTGCTAAGGGAAGAGGAATCCATTTTGTCATTGGCTATTTTAAGTGGTGATTTGCGAAGGTCAATCTACTGAAAAAAACCCATATGTATCACCAAGTCCTTGGGGATTATTTGGTAGTTACTCACTGTTTTAGAAGATGCAGGCCACTGCTTTGAGCCATTAACACAGATAATTAAAAGTGGGCTGTAACAGAATTCCACCCTCTCATTATTTGTTACTGTGTTGTGTTTGAGAACACGAACTATGTAACTTGAAGGCATCATGTCGTAGCCATGGAAACCTAGTCGCGTCACCTGGCCTCTGTGCATCTCAGTTTACGCATCTGGTACAAGGTGGTCAACAGCAGAGCCCGCTGCGGGGAGACTGGGGGAACTGGATGGGATAGTAAGACGTGTGGCCTGTAATAGAGAAATGTGAAATGTGAGCAGTTTTGTAAATGTTTGTTGAATGCCTTCTATGGGCTGACATTGTTGGTGTCATAGGGATTTAAGTGTGGACAAGATAAATGTGACCCTTACCTTCATGTAACTTATGGATTGGCGATGTTACAGAAAAATAAACAGGCAGTTCCAATAGACTGTGACTGTGCTAACACGGAGAAAGTGCAGGGGGCTGCAGGGTATATGAAGGGCACCTGAGACAGACTCAGGCACAGAGTGGATTCACGAAGAGGTAACGGTCCAGGTGTGTGGGGTGGATTGAGAGCTACTGCAGGGAGCCAGGGAAAAGGAGGCGCTTATATCCCCTCTTACTCTTTCTACTTCTTCCCCATACCAGTCAGAGGGGTTTTCATTTTCACATCACTGGAGCTTGTTTGTAGAACTTTAAAGATTTCCCGTTGCTCTTGGGATCAAAGGTGGCCCCCAGGGTCCCCCGTCCAACTTCTGCCTTCTCTCTGGTCTCTTCTCTTACTACATCTTCTGTGCTCTGGGGAACCAGGATCATGTTTACTTCTCAAAAGAGCCATGTTTTTTTCTATTTGCATGTTTTCTCCGTCCGTGCCCTCCTGGCTTGGTTAGTCTCGACTCACCCTTCATGTTTCAGATGATGGATACTGCCTTGGTGGCTTCTGGGCCCGGGAAGAAAGCCTGTGTTAAGTTCCATGTGACTCTCTAGCACAGCACACCCCTGTCTGTGCAGTTCTGTGTGTGTCTGACCACGCATATCTGCCTCCTCAGTGGGGTGTGAGGGCCGGACACACATGCTTTTCAGGCATTGGGATCCCCTCAGCACCCAGCACTAGCATAGAGCTATGCACAGCGGAAACCCAGCAAGTCGTAGAGGAAAGAATGAAGACCCCTTGAAGGCGGAATGTCCCAACCTGCAAATCCAACTGTCTATCGCCATCTGCCCTGCAGTAGCATCAGGGGCTGCCCTGATGGAGTATGGGTGGCCAGGTATACAGCTATCCACTGTGTGCAGGGGCCCAGGGACTCTGGGAAGGCAAGTCCTAGGGCTTCAGTGAAGGAATCTGAATGGATTTGTAGAGCAGGATGTGTGAGAGAAAGGTATCTGGGTTAAATGCCCATTTTTGAATATGTAGACCCTTATCCTGTGCATTAAACTAGGAGGAGTACTCATCCAGGAACATCTGCAATGGGAAATAAAAATACTACAAGTTTCTTATTTTGAATCAAGAGAGCTTCTGTTTATAGAATTCACTAGAATAATCCAAATAATTGGGTGAGTCCTAGTAGAAAGAGTAAAGCACCGTAGTCACACAACTGGGTTTTATCTACTCTTAGCACTTGTAGGACTTGTGCAAGTTCCTGAGCTTTCTCCATGTGCCTCCATTCTCACACATGAAATATGCAGATAATGACATTACTCACAAGAACATTGCAAGAATTAGAAATATTAATGTAGGATGGGGAAGGTATGCTATTGGTGTTCAGTAAATGGTGGCTCTTAACCAGGATCCTTTTCCATCTTGTTATTAATTTACTTGGCTTCAAGAATTTACCAACCTAGAAAATGTATAGTGAAATTTATTATTGCAGAAGCTCACCCCAGAAAAAATGGTTTGATAAAAATCACTATGCATGTTTATGTGGTTAAACCCTGTACTAAGACTTGGAGTCATGATAGTGAAGGGGAAACAAGAATTCTGGCTTCAGAGTTTAGAGTCAGTGATGCTTCATTTATCAGTAAGAGAACATTTCCAGTTAAAAAAACAATTGGGGGAAATATATAGGTAAAAATTTGAAAGTGGGAAGGAAAGGTGTCAGCAGACTTGCTACTTCAAAGCAGCCACTATAAACATTATGGTGTCTTTTTTGTAGTCCCTTAGTCTATGCGAATTATTTTTACTTAATATGTGAGAGAAGTATAGTCCTGTGTTGTTGATAATGCTTTGTGTAAGTAATTTTTAATGACTGCATAATGTCCTACATAATGAATGAATTTTTCAGAGCCAACCACCTGTCATTATATATTTGTGCATAAAAAAAAATTCCCCCTATACTTTGGAATGTTTGCCTAAGGTAAAGCTCACCACTGAAATAGCTGGGCAAAAAGCTACAACGATATTTAGGTCTCTTGAAACATCCTGCCCAACAGTGTATAAGCAAGTTCTGCCTATGTTTCAGAAGCTATTTCTTATAATGTTCCTTTAAAACGAGAGAAGATTGAAAATTCTGCAAAGAAGATACAAAGTTAAAGCCAAATTAATCATCCCAGCTTAGCTTGGAATGCTAAATATTAATGTTCCTCTTTAGCATGTGTGGCATATTATGTACGATTCCTCTGAATATAAATAGTCCAGATTGTGACATTACATTATTCATGATGAATCAACTGTCCATGCTCTGTATGGCGCATCACTCAGAAATGCAGCTCTCTTGCTAATTAATCAGCAGGTAGAAAACGAATTGTATTCTTCAGGAAGGGGAAGTGGAGGGGCCTAATGTTTATTGAGCATTTATTATGTGTTAGGTGCTTCATATAAATCATCTCCCTTAATGAACACTCCTTGAGGTTGGTGACTGATGTGCCATAGACTCTCCTGCTACTGTCTCCTCAGACTTCAAGAACCCCTCCCTCCAGGTCTTTCCTAGTAAATTCTATCCTTAGCATTCAGATAAAGAGTCAGAGAGCTGAACAGAAGTATCACTCGCGGTGCATTATTTTTCCTTGTGTAGCTTAGATGGCGAATTAGTGACAATGAGAAAGTGAAGTACTTGGGAAGAAGGAAACAGATTGTGGCCAAGGTGGAAATTCTAATGGCCAGCTTCAACAAGCTTTTCTTTTTCTCTCCTCTAAGGCAATGCACATGTTTTCTGTTGTGCTCCTTAGCACCAAAGATTCCTCAGCTGCAAGTGAGAAGGACATAAGAAAGTCATGGCCCAGTTACTCTCTCCAAAATATTGAAAGACGGCTTTAGGAATGCAGTGATCTTAGTTCTCGAGTACTGGGTCCTATAATCCTTAATAATTCATTTGGTAGCTTGTAGGTAATTGACCCTCAGCCATATGTGAAAACATGGAAGCTTGTGGAATTGTGTGCCCTTCAAGAAAATACACGTTTTTCCATTTTTAAATGATGTACGAGGTCATTGTGCTTTTGATTAGCTCATAGCTGTGAGGAGACTCCAACCGAGTTAGAGCACGGATGTGGCCGCTTGTGCTGGGTGCGAGTGTTGGAACAAGCCAGTTCTCATCCACTTTTGGTGAGAACACATCTACTCTGACATGGGAGTACACTTTTTGCCTTACTCTGGCAACCGTGCAACTTTTCTGTTTTTAGTTATAGGAAGAGGACAGAAAAAGGGTGAATGTCTCTCCAATCATTTGGAACCTCATCTGTGTATCTTGAAAAGAGAGAGGGATAGAACAGACTTCAGACCACAGGGGGGTCTACATAAATCCCATCTTAGACGTGACCTTGCGCGAGAGGGCTAGGCTGTCCTCTGAGTTTCCAGTTGCCGCAGCCTCTGGAAGGTTGTAGGAAGTTTGCCTGTGACTGATCCAGGTAGAAGTCTCTTTCCTGGCGCTCTGCAGGGAGGCGGTGGGCTGGGCAAGGAGCTGCCCAAATGGTGCAGGTGCACAGGCTCTGATCTCATGAGTCCTCCAGGACAGGCAGCTGCCGGCCGTGGGCAGTCTTCCAGCCTACTCTCCGATCTGAGGATCACTGACAGATCTCTACAAAGCATCTTGCTAAAAGCTGCGTTGCTTTCATTACTGTTACGTTTGCTATTCCCATCAAAGGGAGGTAAGCATGGCTGAATTCTGGTTGCTCTACCTATCCAGCTTGTAATTCCTGTCAGACCTCCCTCCTGTTGCCTTCTCACCTGTAAAGTGAAATGATTGTGCCTGGTGTGACTACCATGCTATGATTATGAGAGTTGGGAAGGGGATAGAGATGGAGAGAGAGGGAGAGGAAGGAAAATCCCATTTAAAATGGGGTATTGCTGCAATTTAATTAATCATCTAGGTAAGAAACATTTAATGGCAAAATGAGAAATGTGCATTATAACCCCAACTCCAAATTTCTGCCCCATGAATCTCTGTTAGAGAAACCAGTCATGAATCAACTGCAGCCCACTATCAACCAAAAGACTGGTTAACTTAGTCATTTATCTTGAGTCTTCAAGTTCTAAATCAATATTTTATGAGATTCTCTCATGAAACTAACTGTGTGAACCTAATTCTCAGCCTCACAGCAAAGCCTTCCCAGAGTTTCTATTTTGAGTTATACACTTTAAGGAATATTCCCAAAGGTTTGTCCATTTAAACAATGCTTTCTTATCTTTCTGTTAAAAAAAGAAAGTCAAAAATACTCTTCACTCTTAACTGACATTCCTTGAGAAAATATATGGTAGATTCCTATCACCTTGTCCCAGGGAATAGAAAATCTCTCTTCTGATATTTGTATACTGTCTTTTATTTGAAACGAATTGCTACTCTACACTGTTTCCTCCTCACCCTTCCAGAAAACACGTTCAGCCCTCCCTGCAGTCATCGGTTGGTATTTGGTTCCTGGTGACAACTGGTATGTGCTCTTCCAGGTTGATTCCTTACTGTCTTTTTTGCACTGCGTCATGCTCAGAAGCACAGGTGTTCCCAGAATAGGGAGCAGTCCAGTCTGCAGGAGGTGTTGAAGGTGATGCTTAAATGAGTTGGGGTTACCAGTTTTGTATGTATTCAAAATCATAATAAGATCATTAACTTAACCAGGTTCAACAAGGTCTAGTAAAGTATTTTTTTTCTCCCAGAACAGAAAAGAGCTTCAAAGATCATGTTTTATTGCATATTAAAATACATGGACTTCAAAATCAGATGCACATGGTTCAGAGCGCTGGCTCCACCGTCTAATAGAGCTGCAGTCTTGAGAAAATTTCTACAACTGCCTGAACCCTTGTTTCCTCATCTTTGAAATCATGTGATTCTTAAATCACAAGGTGTTTGCAATCATCTTAATTTATGAAGCTACCACTTGCCGTGATAGCTGGCACACAGAAGTTGCACAAAACATGGTAGTTACTCTATTCAAATATGAATAAATGAAGCAGTAGGGGAATTAAAAAATTAATGAATGTTAAATGAATTATTGGCTCAGAATATAAATACTCTAATGTTAGAATCACATGCATCTACCTATTTAAAGCTTAAAAAATTCACAAATACACTTTTTGTTTATTTAATGAGACAGGATGTAGGGAAAGATCTTAAAAGTTTTCAGAAGTCATAACATGGAGGTTATGAGTTCCTTCAGTGGGAGCACGAAGTTAGAAAGGGACTTGAGTGGGGAGTTGGGAAGATGCTGATGGCACATTTCATCTACCAGGATTACTTGATCTGAAGAGCTACTGCTAATGCTTTATTATGATCATTTTCACCATACAGAAAAGTTGAACTTTGCACTGAACATCCGTGTACTCACCACTTGGTTTCTAGAATTATGTTTTTCTCTACTTTATCCATCCACCTGCCTTCCTTCCTGCCCTCCCTCTCTCCTTCCCTCCCTGCCTTGACTAATTCATCTTATTTTTGATGCATTTCAGAGTAAGTTATAGATGTCAGCATGTGTATCATTAATTAGTGTTTAATAGTATTTAGAAAATTTGCATATAATAAAATGCACACTTTTAAAGGTTAGCATTGAATGAGTTTTGACAAATGAATGCACCCGTGTAACCCAAGTACCTATTACTGTCACTCCAGAAAGTTTCCCCGTAACCCTTCTCTGTCAATCCCTGCTCTCTTCGTCAGAGGAAATAGCTGTTCTAAGTTTTTTTTCTGTCGTAGATTCCTTTTGTCTGCTCTAGTTTCCTATAAATGGAATCCTATACACTTGACCTTTGGAGAACACAGATTTGAACTCCACCGTCCAATTAGAGGTGGATTTTTTTCTCTTTTCAGAAAAGTTTGCGCATTCACAAACTCAGCCAACAGAGGAAGCTGTCCATGGATTGACTTGGGTGACTCTGAACTCGAGTATAGGGAGAGACACTGCAAATTATCTGCATACTTCTGAGTGTGAGGGCCATGGTCCTTGTCCCTGCGATGGTCAAGGGTCAACTGCAACACCTACTTTTTTCTTGTTTGCCTCCTTTCACTTAGCAGACTGAGACTTGTGGGTGTTGTTGCTGTACTAGTGAGCAGTTCGTTTCTCCTGCCTGTTGAGTAGTGCTCCACTGGGTGAAGACACTGCAGCATGTTCACCGATTCTCTTGTTGATAATGAAGTACACTTTCCAGTCCTCATTTAGTTGTTGTGAATGGAGCTGCTACTCACAGTATTGTACAAGTCTCTTGTGAACTTTCCTTTTCTTGGATAACTGTCTAGGAGTAGAACTGCTGGGTCATACTACAGTTATGTGTTTAGTTTGATTAAGAAACCGTGACAACATTTGCTAAAGTTGTTGACTCATTTTACTTTCCACCAATCATGTGTGAGCACAATGGTTGTTCTGTAACCACGTCAACGTATGATGTTGTCAGTCTTACATTTTTGGTCTTTCTGGTGGGTGTCTAGTGGCATCTCCTTGTGGCTCAAAGATATATGCTTTTTTTTCCATGTGTAATATTTGGGAAACATTTTTTAAAATATTAATGCTTATTGAGGTAACTTTACAAATTAATATAAACCCATATTTGTATGTCCCCCATATGTGCAAGTTCCCCATTTCTGAAACATGTCAATGCACCCTGCCCACTACCAAACTATAATAGTTCTTCATGATAATCCATTGGGTCTCAGCCCCACTTACTCCCCACCCCTCCCCACTGGTAACCACAGTTCTGTCGCGAATGTCTTAGGGTCGGTTTTGTGTAGTCTGCGCCTTTGCTTATCTCTTCGTATTCCACCTATGAAGATTATATGATATCTGTCTTTCTGCTTTTGACTTATTTCACTTAGGTAGTCCCATCTATATCCATCTATGCTTATTAAAATGACAGGACTTCTCTCTTCTAAGGGCTGATTATAGTATTCCATTCTGTATGTGTACCACATCTACTTTATCCATTTGTATGACAATGGACACCTAGGTAGATTCCAGTTCTTCATATTGTGAATAGGGATGCAATAAATATGAGGATACATAAGTCTCTGGAACTAGTGTTTTGTATCTTTTGAGTAAATACCCAGAAGTGGGGTGGCAGTATCATCTGAGATTTCCATATTCAATATTTTGAGGAATCTCCTTACATTTTTCTATAAAGGTTGCACCAATTTTCACTCCCACCAACAGTGTAGAAGTGTTCTCTTTTCTCCACATCCTTGCCAATATTTGTTGTTTCTAGACTTTTGAATACTAGCCAGTCTCTCAGGTGTAAGGTGATAACTCATTGTTTGATTTGCATTTCCTAATAACCAGTGAGGCCGAACATTTTTTCATGGCCTGTTTGTTGGCCATCTCTGTGTCTTCTTTGGAGAAATGCCTACCCATTTCTTCTGCCCCACCCCCACCTTTTTATTGGATTGCCTGCTTTTCTGTTGTTGAGTTGTGAATTCTTTGTATATTTTGGATGTTAAGCCCTCGTCAGACATGTGCAATGCAGGTATCTTCTCCAGTCAGCAAGTTGTCTTCTTGTTTTGTTGGTGGTTCCTTTCGCTGTGCAGAAGCTTTCAGTTCGATATAGTTGCACTTGTTTCTTTTTTGTTTCCCTTATGCTGGAATTGAGTCCCCAAAGACCTTTGTAAGGCTGATGTTATGAATCTCTTTCCTATGTTGTCTTCCAATAATTTTATGGTTTCTGATCTTATGTCCAAGTCTAGTCCACTTTGAATTGATTTTTGTGAGTGGTGTTAGGGAGAGGTCTAGCTTCATTCTTTTGTGTGTCAAGATGCATTTTTATAGTTTCAGCCAATATTTAATTTGTTTTGCTGCATTTTTTTCCTCCTCCCTCTTTCAGAACTAAAAGTCCTAGTAAATCAGTTATACTTGTTACCTTTAAGAACATCTTTTATTGAGGAAGCCTCATGCTCATGTATTACTGCCATGTGCTCCAGTACAGGGAACCATCTCTGTGGTGTTTATAGAGCCTAGGGCAGTGCCTCACTCACAGTATCTGGTCAGTGACATTGAATGATCAGTCATTGCATGAGGCCACATTGGATCATGTGAGTTTCTGACTAGGCCTACAAAACTGAGAGTAGAAGCATGGTATCAATAATATTCCCCAGAAGTCCTCTTTTTAAATTATTTCATAGCCCAGATTCTCAAAGGAACACATATAATGATTACCAAGTCAAGCCATTTGGAAGATCAGAAGGCCCTGACTTGATGGGAAACCAACAAAACTTCTTGTAGCCATTGAAAACCCATATCCAAGTTTCTGAGAGCCAGTCAGTTGGTACTTGGAAATGCTCTAAAGAGAGGAAACTAATCACTTGGTTTTGATCCATTAGCTCAGCTGTAATGTAGCAGAGCTAATGCAGTCATCGGGAGCAGACGGCTCCTCTGGCATAAAAAAAATAGAGAGAGAGGGCCTTTCACTTTTGCAATGAAAATTAAATGTGGAAATAATTCCCTGCTCCTTTTTGGAATATTACTGTGCTATTAACTAGGCTAAGATCATTAAAAAGTAATGACATGAAGTTGCATGCATCATTATTTTAAGAGAGAGTGAGTGAAAATATACTGTCATCTTTGCTGCTTTTTGCCTCATCCCTGACTTAATAGGCATTGGTAAGGACCACAGTGAACATATATTTTCTTATTAAAGTTATGGTGTTGGCCTTGAAGAAGGGATTTTGGGTCATTAGAACAGGAACTGACAGCCCTCATTACATATCTTCCTGATTTTTTTTAAATCAAGTTTTCATTAGTACAAAACTAAGAGTGGCTCCCCAAAACTGAGTTGCTCAAAAAGTAGCGTTCACCATCAGCTTAGAGAAGTGTGCTTTCCTCTTGGCTATTTTTAGAAAAGTATGCTGTGGAGATTACATGGGCTTTGTCACGGTCACCAGGACCTACTTATTTTCCACTGAAGTTATGACTTCTAAGGTCCTGGGGAGATATAAATTAAGACACACGCTCCAACTGACAGAAGCTGGGGACATTTTACTGACCACATGGCATATCCCATGTTCAGAATGTCTGGGTAGGAGGAAGACTCTGAGGAAAAAGGCTTTTCATACAGATATTACGAGTTTTCAAATTATAATCACTCATATCCTCTCCTCATTCTAACAGACCACAGTAACCACACCTGTGGCAAGTAGTGTGATGGGAACAGGGATACCATCAGGAGTGATCGTAGCACTTTTCCTTTGTCCAGAGGGTGTTATCTGTGTCCAACCTAAATGTATGTATCAGACAGAGCCAAAGTAGGTCTCTTCCCCCTCCTCTCCTGAGTTGGGAGGAGGCGTGTTTGGTTAACATGGTTATTCAACTCCATTATCCCTGAAGGAGAGGAACAGAAGGAAAATATGCAAACAAAACACTCTTCAATGGTGGATGGACACAGGCTTAAAATTTGAAAACTATATTCTCCCCTCAAGTTCACTTTCCAACCAATATATATAGACCTCCATGCACATGTAATATTATAGCCTAACAGAGAAAATGCTATTTCCCCTTATGACAAAGACAAGTAGTTTCATTGAAAAGGATTTAGAAAATTCCCCAAAGTATTTAAAAAAGAAAATTAAAAGTCTCCACCTTGCCACCTCTCGGCAATCATTCTTAACATTTTGGTATATTTTAGATACTTTATAAATGTCTGATCGCATATTAAGTGGAGTTACTTACCTGCCTTTTTTTCCCTTAGTATGTTTGCATAGAGTGTTCTCATGTCACTAAAAAGTCTTTATGAAATCTGAATGGTCTTTCAATCTTTATATTCCAACTGGGGAGTTTTACATAATTTTATCTACGCACAATTAAGTATCATGTCATTTGTTTAGGGTTTCCATTACGCTCTTAGGGGAAGTTCTTAGCACTCACCATGGAGCCACACTTGTGATCTTTTGCATTCATTAGAGACTCTAGCTCATCCTTTGATGTGTCCCCAAAGATATCAGGGTAAATCTCTTACGAACTCTTCTCCAAAGAGTTTTCTACCCCCTAAACAGGGTTTCCACGGTACAGGGATCTTTTGGATCGAAGAAGGACCCATAGACCCCTGGGGACCCCAAGGCAGAAAACTGGAGCCCAGGACTGGGCCTGTCAGTCTCCAGTCTGACTCAAGCAGGAACGGGAGAGTTTAGGAAGTGAAGTTTGAGAAACTCAGCTGCTCTCTGGGCAGTGTGAGAAAACCACTCCACGTCTTTGAAACTGCTGCTCTGAGGTCCAGGGGAGAAGTCACCTGCTTTGGAGTCAGAAAGTTGTGATTTCTATTTCTGACTCTACAAGCTGTGTGTCCCTGAGCAAGTTACTTAACCTCTTGGAGCCTCACTTTTCTCATAAATACAGTGGGGAAGATAGCTGCATCCACTTCCTAAGAGTGTTGCTCTGAATACAGCATCGGTAATGGGACTTGTTGCTGCTGTTTGTGATTGTGATTGTCATTACCTTTGAGCTCTTCACCCAGTGATGCAAGTGTTGGGGCGGCGTTGCTGTGTATGGCGGTTAAATACTGAAGCTCTGAGATCAGTCTTCGTTGCAAGCCCGTTGTAGCATTTACCACACTTGCCCCTTGAAGGCTTGTTTCTTAGCCTCCGAAGGCCAGTTTGCTTCCATCAAAAGCACATACAACAAAGAGTGTCTTTCAGTGAGGTTGTGAGGATGGGACAATATATTTTAAAAACAAAAGGAAGATCGATGTTTCATTTCATGTTACACACTGAAGTGGCAGGAGTAGACTTGCTCTAAAAGGGATCCAACTCTTCAAAAGGCAGCACATCTGCCCGTACAAAACTTATCCTGTTGTGGGGTATAAATCATGTGTGTTTACATTTCCGCATATTTATCACAATGTGCAATGTGACTGAGCTGTGCTCAAAACCCAGAATCTGGGTGCACCGGGAGGGGCCGCTGTCTTATTCACGGGCAATCGGGACGTCCTACTCGGGGCTCTGATGGGGCAGGACAAGGCAGTGTAGGAGAACTGAGACCCAGGAATTCAATTCTTGTAAAGACTTTCTGGGGCAAGGGAAAGCGGCAATGAAAGCACCTCCTATCTTTTTCTCCTAGAGCTGCGCACGGACGTCAGTGGTCACGGGGCCTCCATGCCTAACACAGACTTCCCTGGGCACTGAGTACATTTTAATTTGATTTTCAGGACCCTGTTTTCAGAATCATACATCACTGCTGGATACGTGTCGCTCTCTCAAGAACAAGATCAGGAAAGAGAAAAGGCTTGTATAAAACTGCAGCTTAGCTGAGGAGGAATGACTGAGTAATAGGATGGAGTAAATATTCCAAATGAAATATTCATGGGTGCAGGAAATAGGATCCGTGCTTAATAAAATGAGTGTGCTCGGTCTGAGGGCCCCTGCACCTCTCTGCACATTATGCCCCCGTCACCTCTCCCCTGTGAGCATTAAAATGTATAATTAATGTTCATTGTTAATAATACATTTCTAATCTCCAGTTGCAAAAATATAGCTTTTCCCTCTCTTGGAGGATCACCTATATTTTGTCATTAACATTTTGGCATAAGAGGTAAGAATGATTTAAATGGACAATAAATCGACAGGCAAGCTGCTGCTTTGGGCTTGGTCCAGACTCTTTGGGGAAGGGCTTCATTTATCACCTGGGCCTTAGCATAGTTCTTCTGCTGATTTATGTGGAAAGGAATGAGAGAGACTTCCCTGAGGGGTCTTAGGGCCCTGGAGAGTTAGCATTAATGCGTAGAGTACCTGGAGGACCAGCTATCAGACTTAGAGTGACTCTAGCTGAAAGAGGGATGAAATGTCTTATTTTTGGTCCAGTGTCTGGGACATCTGACAGTTCGATATATCTAACAGCCTATATAGCACATCCCTATTTGGCTGTCGCACTAGCACAGGAAACCCAGTGCAACCCACATGGAATGCTTCCTCTGCAAATGTGTTCTTCTGCAGTGTAGCTCGTCTTCTACCTGGTTACTCAAGCATGAGAATTGGGAGTTGTCCAGTGACCTCTTGCTAATCCAACAGTCTTTATTCCTTTCAAATCACTTCCTCTTCCACCAGCTCATTGGGTCACTACAAAAATCCTTCGGGGCACAGGAGGTCCAGGGTTTTTATCTCCATTTTTGAATTTAAGAAACTAAGACACTACCCTTAACCACACTGTGATTAATGGCTGTCCAGAGTGAGGAGTCAGGTGTCACTTATCAGTGGTCCTGATTCCGTCTTAGTATACCTTCTTGGATTAGGAAACTGCTTCATTATCATTCACTTCTCTTCTTTCATGCCCTTACAATGTTTCTGGGTCCTCATGGCTGCTTAGCTTTTCCCACTGTGAGGCATTTTATCCTTCCTTGGGGAGAAAAATACTAAGATGCTGTTCTTTAAGCTAATTTCCCTCAAAGTTCATCTAGTTTTCTGTTCTCTTAGGGATTTAAAATTTTTTTTTAGTGTGGTAATTTTGTGAAGATAAGCTGACAGTGATTTCAATGACTTAATTACCTTCCTAGGTAACATTTTCATAGTGACTCTACTCATGCCTCAACGCTGTTTACTCCAGATTTTGATGTTCCAGTCCTGCTGAGGGAGAAAGATACTGTTGAGAAGATGGTCAGGGTAGATCTGGTTTGAGAATTAGAATAAGACTGATCTCAGGCACATTGGAAGTATTAGCATCTATTACTTTGATCTGTTAAGGGAAATCACAAGATATTGGCATTTAAGGTGTTATTGTGTCCTTTTATGAAAACATAACCCACTCGGTCCATGGAGCGTTGGTGATGGTTGAAATACCTCAAGGCTTCCATTTGCACATGACTTTGTTGTACAACACACATTTTTGCATTATCATTTCCATTGAGCTGCAAAGAATCTGTTTTGGGGACATTTTTATTAATGCATGATCTGATTCAAAGCAGTTAAATCATTTGCTCAAGATAGCACAGGAGTTTCATGGCAGGACCTGGGCCAGATCCAGTTCTTTAAATTCCTGGATACAGTGTTAGGGAAATCAGAGTTTGAGAGTACTAAAGTGAGAGGTTCCAAAGACGGATAGTAAGACTAAGACTCTAGGTGTCTACTCAGATTCACCTGGATCAAAATGCAACTGCACTACTTGTGAAAATAAGATTTTGAGATGAGCTACTTAATCTCTCAGATTCCTACATTTTATTTATAAAATTGGGATAACTATACCAACAGTCCTTACTTTTAATCTCTAGTATATAAGGGTCTTTTGTTGTTCCATATACATTTTAAGATTTTTTTGTTCTCTTTCCTGGAAATAAGCCTGTGGAATTTCAATGGGGATTTCATTAAACCTATATATCGCTTTGGGTAAGATGGCCATTTTAATGATATTGATTCTTCCCAACCATGAGCAAGGGATGTCTTCCCATTTCTTTGTGACCTCCTCTATTTCTTTTAAGAAGAACTTGTAGTTTTTGGTGCATAGAACTTTTACTTCCTTTGTTAGGTATAGGCCCAGGTATTTCATTCATTTAACTTCTATTTTAAATGATGTGCTTTTCATGATTTTGTTTTCTTCTAGTGTGTTGTTTGCATATAAAAATGCAACAGATTTTTGTGCATTGATTTTGTAGCCGGTCACTTTACTGTATTCATTGATGAGTTCTAGAAGTCTTTTTGATGGTTTTTGGGACTTTATATATATGTATATATATATATAATCATGCCATCTGCAAAAAATGAGTTTTATTTCTTCCTTTCCAATTTGGAGTCCATTTATTTCCTTTTCTTGCCTAATTGCTCTGGCTAAGTCTTCCGGTACAATGTTAAATAGAAGCGGTGAGAGTGGACAACCTTGCTTTGTTCCTGACCTAAAAGGAAATGCTTTCAATTTTTGCCATTGATTCTAATGTTGGCTGTTGGTTTTTCATATATGGCCTTTATTATGTTGAGGTATGAACCTTCTGTTCACATTTTATGGAAGGTTTTTTTTTATCATAAATGAGTGTTGGATCTTGTCAAAACCTCGAGGCTCACTTTTTAAGATGAAGCACATCCACGTGTATTTCTTTCCTTCTCTGAAACCCCATGAAGCAGCTTCCTTCTGCCTGGCACTTCACTGTCAAGCATTCCAATTGTTCTCTGCTGTGGGTCACTTCAGTGGCCGCATCTTTGCCGATGTGTTTTTTAATGATTTCTGCTGAAATTAACATGTTTTGGCTTGATTGCTGCTGTTATTTACTATTGTGTATCTTAAGAGGAAACACAAACTTTGAATGCCTGTCAAATAGTGGCACCAAAGATCTGATTCCATGATGAACTGAGAGCTGCAACCTGGTGGGTCAAGGGGTGGGTGCTGTACACAAGCACACGAGGCCATGGGGAGGTGTGGGTTTCTGGGGGTGATCTGGCACAGGAATTTGTACTTAAAACTCTCAGGGAGGCAGGCAATATTTGTATCCACTGGCCTTTAAGATGACTGGATCTATTTTAGCATTCTCTCTTATTGGTTGCCAAAGTGAGCCAAACACTCACATGTTGTTGGGCAGAAGTCCTCCATTTGTGCCTACACACACCTTAAGCTGTTTCAATAATTCTTTGGGGGTGTTCCTGGGGTAGGGAGTATGTGTGTTATGAGGTGAAGTGCCTTGGGCCTTGGGCCCCATGTTCCTTCTTTATTCAGAGGTATTCTGTTGCTCTTTTGTCTGTATAGTAAATATAGAGTTTCAGATATCTTACTTTGGAAGCATCTCATGTCAGGTTTTAAGACACATCAGCAGACTAGCTTCCTTAGGCAAAAAAGGAATTTAGTAAGGGAACTGGGAAAAATGGAAATAAAAGAGAAACTGGGCTATTAGTCTGCAGGAAGCCAGGACACCTCTAGATCTAGGCACAGTACTGAAGGGCCAACTTTTCAAGGATCCAGTGGTCTCAGGTCTTTGTGTACGAAATGGTTTTGAAATTTGTGTTCAGTTTTCTAGGAGCAAGAATGTGATTGGCTTAGATTAGAATTGTGACTTGATTGGGTAATAGGCTCATTTTTAAGCATCTTTTAATTAAGGTAGTATATTGATAGCAACAATGAAGCTATATTGAAAGTATTGAAAACTGTTGAAAGAAGCACGTTCCTGAGATACATGAACAATGACCAAATTCTGGCACCGTTTTTTTTTTTTTGTGTGTGTGTGTGTGCTCATCTTCAGGAACAGTAGCACTTCTGCTGCCCCTCCTTATCCCCTTCAGGTTTACCCCCAGCCTGCTTTGTTGGTCATAGATTATGATGAAGCTGCTCCTGGGCTTGAATCAGGCCTCCATTCTATGCCCAGTGGGGAGAGGAAATACGTTGACTAACTCCTTCCCAGACAATGTGGGAGGAGTGATTCACTAAAGAAGGTTGAGATGATGTGGGCAAAGGATGTGTGACCACAAGTATGAATATTCATGGAAGACTGTTGGGAAGACCAAAAGTTTAGACCAGTGGTATTTAAACTGTAGCCCTGGATCAGTAGCAGCAGCACCTCCAAACTTGCTCGAAACGTAACTTTTCAGACTCCACCAGACAAGAATCGAAATTTCAAATAGGGCCCAACACGTAAGTTTTAACAAGTTTTTTGTGAGATTCTGACACACGCTATTTGGGAATCAATTGATCTAGTCAGTCACTCAGAATGTTAATCAAATATTCAGAATCATCTTTACTCCTCCACTTCCAATATTTGCTTTTCCTTAATTTCCTCCCAATGGCTGTGCACACTTGCCTCCACGAAAGCGTTGAAACTCCTTAGAATACAATGTTCTCCCTAACCTTTACATACATTCACAGTTTTCCTGCAAGGTTTCTGTATTAAGTGTAGTTGACCCTAGAAATAACCAACCTGTCATATGTAGTGGAGAAAATAATGTCGTATTTCAGTTTCCAAATAATTCCATTTTTCCTCATAAAAGATAGAAACATAGATTTTGGAATTCAGAGGTTTTCAGAGTTACTTTGACAGGATTAGTTTGCAAAGTATTACTAGATTTGCTAAGCATATACTTTATAGCTGAACTTTTAAGAACTTTTTAAAAACACTTGTGAGAATTGGGAATCTCCAAGAAGAGAATATGGTAATGATGCCCGGATGTAGGCACCTGAAAATACGCGGCTAGCGAACCTTCTCTAGGCGAGCACTGTTAGACGGTAGAGTAGATACCAGCTGCTTTCTCTCCTAATGCCTTCTCCTGTGGAGAGTGCCTTAAAGATTTCTGATGAGCTTGTTTCTGAAATATTTAACAGTGTCAGTGAAATCTGACATTAAGGATAGAAAATTAAGTGATCCATCATACATATTTAGTTCTTACATTGCAAATTAATGAAGACGTTCACTGGCTGGAGAGTCAAGAAAATTGAGTTCACGCTCTAGGTTGTGCCTCAGTTTCACTAGTTTTGGGGATTTGGAGATGAGGATATTAGAGAACTTCTCAAGGGCTCTGTGCATGTCTCATCCTCGGTGAATGTTAAAACTCTGAAAGAGGCTATCATATTTTATGGCATTTCAGTTGCAGCCATTTATCGTTAACATTCAACTTTCCTTTTTATGACCATTACCATTTGACATTTGGAGTGCTTTAGAACATTCCAATACCATCTTAGCACCTTTTTACCTCAAAAGAAAATTTCACTGGACATCTTTAATTGCCTGTTTCTATTCAGAGCAAAATAAAGTAAAATTTAGATGGAAAAATCTCTGACCTGAAACCCCCAAAGAGACTGAATTATTACCGGATTTTCCCTCCAGAATACATTGCAGTAGGGAATCTCATGCCTCTTGGTTGCCAACTGAGGATCTGTCTGAAGAGTTCTTTGACCCTAGCAGTTGACTTGACTTACGTCCATATCTGATAGGAACTGAGCCAAAGGGACTGCTCAACTCTCAGAGGACTACTTGCTCTTTATGTTAGAGAAGCACGGCTATTGGGCGCCCTCTCAGAGACGAGCAGACTTGTGGAATAATCGTGGTGTAGGAGTCACACTGGCTTAAGTTGTTCCTACTTACTGAGCATGGCCTGTGCAGAGGTGAGAGCATAAGAGCATGAGCCTTAGGGTAAGGTTGGTCTGAATTCTCACCTGGCGCTCTGCTATTTATAGATAATGATGCTAATATTGCTTTGCAAGCTATAGTGCAGGGAAAGACTGCTCTGGAATCCTGAAAAGCGAGGGAGTAAATATTTTTTGTTAAGAGACTGGCTCTGCCTTTTTCTTCCATAATCCATTATGAAGACAAGGCCTTGCTAATACTAAATTTGGTTTTGAGAACCAGAGATACCACTTTTTAAAAATACTTATTTTCAAATAGAAGTACTTACTTTGCCAGTAAAAATGATTTTGCACCTCTGATGTGCCCTTGAGTATACACAAGTCTAGGATTGATGCAAGAAGGGGACATGGTGCCTGTTAAGTGTGTGCCTTTCAGAGACCTGAGTGGCCAAGGGAAGCCAAATGAGACTTGTTGCAATAAACTATGTCTGTGGGGCTACGTTGAGTCCAGTAGGTTTCTGTACCCTTCTCTAAGTAAATTATTTATGTCAGAGAGGTGAGGAGGAGAAAAGAAAGAAGAAACGATGGCTGTATGAATGGAGAGAGAGCGAGAGACAGAGACAGACTTGCACAAGTCCCTAACCAACTCTGGCGCTCGACTTATGCATGGGAGTAGGAATGCACACTGACCCCACGTGTAACCAGGGACCTGTGCAACTCTGTCTTACATCTGACTCATTCTTAATAGAAAATGTAATTGAAAAAAATCAAAGCTTCATTCAAGCCCTTGAGAAAATGACAGAGGCAATATTTCGAAGGTACTAGCTACCTTTAAAAACTATTTCTCTGTCTTGCGCTCACGTTAGGAATGACTCCATATAAAACTGTCTTTGCTATTTCTCTGTAATTCCTAGAATTACGGAGGTTGAGAAGTCCCAAGATCTTCACTTGGCAATCCTGGAGACCCAGGAGAACCCAGGACAGCAGTGACTAATGCCCCCGTCAGCCTCTTAGTTCTGTTCATACCTGCGGCTGATTGGACGAGGCTCACCTGCATTAGGGAGGGTGAACTGCTTTTTTTCTCTGTCTCCCGATTCAAATGCCAGCCTCATCCCACAACACCCTCAAGATACCCTCAGAATGTTTGACCACATGTCTGGGCACAACTTAGCTCAGTCAAGCCAGCTTCAAACCAATCTTCACATTGTCTAATAAACAAAATCCCATGAGCCGGGCTAAGATCTTTTCTCCTTAACAGGCAGGGAGTGAGGAAGAAACTGACTACAAATGTAGTGTAACACCTCTCCCTTTCTTTCCAGTCCCAATGACCTTGTAACTCCGCTATGAGAATTAAAGGTGGTGTATGTAAAGCAGCTAGTGATGAGACAATGCATGTGAATTGCTTGTGAATGTGTCTGACTTCTATTAATTACTCAATAAATGTTGTGTTATCACTGTTGTTATTTATTTCCTTAGCAGGGTTAATACCATTTTTCTAGAGCACCTCATCTGGAGGACTTTAAGGACAGTCATCATGCATTCTTAATGGGATCTGTGGATCTGTGTAATCATATACTTTAGATACAGCTGTGCTTTCTCCAAGGGCCTTCAGTAACTTATGCCAGGCTGATGGTCTCATGGGCTATTTGTGTTTCTTCTGCTATAATATAAGGCCTGCCTCTGCTATGTGATCATTTTTGCAACACACCTGCAAGACTAGTATTAAAGCAAATCTATATTTATTTATGTCTGTAAGTCGGGAGAGGTAGGTGCACAATTATGTGCAGCTCTTCACCTATGTGTGAGGGTGACATTTAGAAGGCCCCCAAAATTGCCTAATGTCATAAAGCAAATAAGTAACACAATTAGGAATCCATTCCCAGTTTGTGGAGCACTAAGCTGATTTTCCAGTGTTTCTTACATATCTTTGTTCACTTCAGTTCTGGTCTTAACGTGGGCAGAATCTTTGAGATAAAGAATTTCTAGCTCAACTGTTACAAGACCTCAAGCAGATAAACCTGGAAAGGCACTGAATCAGAATCAACACTTGTGTGAGGGTCTCCCTGAAATATGTGGTTTCTCCCACTCCAATCCCATCGTGATATGATGGTAGAATCCACTTACATGCTGGGTGATGTACATGTCCTAGGCAGAATTATTTATTTAAACCATTAGGTGCACGAATCTGATTTCATTTATTGGCAACAGTTCATTGTATATTTATTTCTAAAGAAAAATCAGAGAGTAAAAACTTAAACAATTCACGCATATCTTAGCTACCCTCTACCATGGTTGTTTGAACATTCCTGAGGAGAACTAGAGAATTTTCCTTGCTAGAAAAGAATCCTTGCAGAGTGCTGAGAGGCTTGCAGATGCTACTGAGAGGCTTGGAGATACTGTAATTCAGGGTACCCAAAGTGCGTTGTGCTGAGAATTCAGAAAAATAATTACCTGACATTGACGTAGTCGTCTTTCTTATTAAAAGAGTCCATTTTTTCTTAGGGTAGAAATGTACCCAACTAAAATTCTTGACTTACTAGATTCTTTTGAAACTCCGAGTAGCCATATGTGCGCGTGCGCGCGCACACACACACACACACACACACACACACACACACACACAATTTATATGTATATATATGGTCAAGGAGAATAAAATCATTTTCTGGTGGAGTTACCAGGTAAGTTGATAACTTTCTTGAAAAAAAGTTACGTGTCCCTTAATCCATCACTTTCTTTTTTTTTTTTTTAATAATTTTTTTTAAAGGAAAGGCACAGAGAGGAAAGAAGGCGAACCAGAGGTAGGTAGGCAGGAAGAGAGAGGAGGAAGAAGCATTTATTTAGTTGTTCATCTTGGTTGCTCGGCCAGACCCAGGATGTGGGTTGTATGTGGACTGTGCCCAACTGTGACTCCACCAGGGCGCACCGACCTGTCAATCTTAATAGTACTACACACACATACACATATTTCCTGCTTGATCTTACCTATGTTGTGAATGTGATGCCTGCAGATGGAGTCAAAAGCTAAGAGAACTGCAGAGACGCTGGTCTGGAACCATTTGACCGTGTTATGTGAAGGGAGGGATCTATTACTTGCAGCTGAGAGCATTCCCAAATGAATTATGTGGATTCCCTGAGACATGTATTACAAGGCCTACCGCTTACATAATGCTGTTGCTGGATTTTCAGAATAGATCACTAGTATATGTCTAAGAGTGAATATTGAAGTGGGGGTCAGGGACGTTGGGCCTGGTCCTCATCTCCTGAGCTAGTCTTAAAGTTTTACTTTTTAGTCTTCATGAAATTGTGTTTAAGGAGACAGTCAGGCTGCCTTCCTCCTCACATTATACATCAGGGAGCTACAGGGTCAGTGGGGCATGGACACGGTCCATGAAGAAGAACTCTGACAATGTCTCATAAGGATGGAAAACTCAGATATTTATCACCCTTTTAAGCGAGGTGAATTTCCCCGGGGAAAGGCAATCAACTTTTTATTTGAGCTATGAGGAGGATGGATCCAGAAACCAAGCAGCATGGTGAAATACAGGAATAAATAAAGTCAGTCATCTCTGAGGTAGATTCATCGGCATAATCCCTAAAGACAGCCTGGCTTTTGTTGAAGTTACTCCTTGTCACATCACAATCCTTTCCTAGTGTTCGATGTGGGGACTGCAGAGATACCTAAACCAGAGAGAACCCATATGATAGTTGGAGTGGAATTTCTTTACAGCAGTAGTAAATGACAAAATATGCTTGTTTCATCATTGACTCTTTTTTGTTCTTTTGAAAGTAAGCTCTGTTACTCTAGATTTGCAGCAGAAAAACTGCAATGGTGCCAGTCTCCTATAATTTTTGTTTAAGATCTGATAATAAGCCTTAGTTGGTTTTTCATGTTGGCATTGTTTATATCCAATATATTTCTGTTTTAATTGAGGTGTTACTGACATGTGATTTTATATTAGTTTCAGGTGTACAATGTGATGCTATGTTTGTATATATTATGAGGTGATCACCACAAGCCGGTTAACATCTGTTCCCATTCACATTTACAATTTTTTGGTCTTGTGAGGAGGAATTAACTATTGAATATCAAATAGATCTGGCACATCTGTGCAAGGATCTTTGGGGCATTTAGAAACCCCAGCAGGACCACCAAATATAGTTATATGGATTTGAATTGTGTATTGAACAAAACATGGGAGGGGGCACCAGTTGTATGAAACAACCATATTGTAACAGCTCCATAAGAAGTGCCTGGTGATTTAAACTCTTTCTGATGTGCATCCCAGATTCTCTGTCACTTACTCTTATTGACCTTGCTCCTTTATCCCAAATCCTGTTAATTAATTCATCTTCCAATTAAACATGTTATTTGCACCCTTATTTTGTTCCAGATACTGTGCTAGGGACTCAGACAACAATGGTGGAAGATAAGTCTGTTCTTTTAAGCTTATGCCTAATGAAGAAGATAAATGTTAGCTAAATACATACAGAAAATAAGTGAATATTGGAGTTGGCACCTGAAGGACAAATGGAAGTCACTGGGGAAAAAAGAAAGGAAGGTATTTCTTCTGAAACAGCAGCATGCTCCAAGCCATGTATTGGGAGGAAGCACATTGAGTAAGAGAGACAGAGAAAACCAGTGTGGCAGTGATGGGGTGAGGTGGGGTGGAGCACAGACTCTAAACCTAATTCATCTCTGGTTTAGACCCACTGTGTGCCATGTGCACTGCTTACACCCAAGTTTTGTCTCCCTCACCTTACCCTTCAAGTCGCCATCACTCATGGAGGAGCCTTACCCCTCACCTGTCCTTGACGTTGATGGAATGAGAAATTTGGATGTACCCACAGTATTGTTCTACTCATCAGCATTCAAAGAACCCAGGACTCTCCAAACAAAATATTCTTCCTCCAGATGGGACCAGATGGGCTGTCCAGACAGTCTCTATTTGCTATCTTAAGTAAAACACTAAAATGCTACAAAAATGAGTCTGGCCTTTTCACTCTCACTCCTCATCTTAGCATATGGATCTCATATTATTTCTATTGCCAATCCCTTCAGAAAAATGAACAATTGAAAGAGCCCAGAGGGAAGGGGAAAGGGAAACAGGAATCCATGAACTCTTAAAAAATCTGGAGGCTGGAGGGCTGAGGAAAAGGCTGTGCTTGCTGCATGCTCTTGGCAGGGCCATACTGGGCACTTGCATTTGGACGGCCACATGCCTATCCCAGCTGTGGCCATTTATCCTTGGGATTCTGGGTAGAGCATTCTGCTGTTTTGAGCCTGCTTCCTCAACTCCTAGAAAAGTGATAATTATACTTACATTCAAGTATTGCTTTGAAGATTAAGTCAGAATATACATGACACACTTTAAACATGGACGTTATCAATAGATCATTTGAAATTACTTTATTATTATTAACAATTATAAGTAGAAAGGTAGACTTTCATTTATTAAAGCAGACTTTTCAAAACTTGCTATAGCTCATAAAAGATGATAAAACAGTTGTTTTGAGACAGCATTCCCCCTTCAGATGTTGAAGTAACAGCAGGATGACCATGTGTCAGCAGTGTTGAAGAGGGAAGTCCCACTTTTGAGAGTCCTTTCGTGAGGGATGACAGAAGAAGGGCATGGTATTAAGTCATCAAGTTTAGTTCCTTAGCTACTGGATGATCTGAGATTACGCTACTATTTGAATAGCTTACTTACAATGTTCTTTAGAGATATTGTGGTATCATCTCTTCCTTTCACTCATTCACTCATACATTCATCCACCCACACCACAGACCCATCCAGCCATCATCCATCCACCCACCCACCCATCCATCCATCATCTAGCTATCTAGCTATCTCTCTGTCTGTCTGTCTGTCTATCTATCTATCTATCTATCTATCTAATAAACCTGAAAGTTCCAGACAATACCTTGTGGGACATGGTGAAAGATCCTCTGAATCTATCTGATGGAATTATGAACTTATGTTCATGCTGACAAAGCCTAATTAAGAAGCCAACTCTTCCTATCCCTTCAATCTAGTCCCCTCAGCATCTTATATTGTCTTAGGAGACCCTGAGATTTTAGGGAAGGTAGTCTGGATTTGAACCACTCTTACCAGGTGGTGTGATCTTGAATGCAGTGTTTACCTTCTCTGCTCCCCATTCCCTAAAATTTATCAGGAAATGATGTCCGTAATGAGCTACATGGTCTGGGGGAGGTTTAGAGATCATACCTACACAGTGCCAAATGCAGTACCTACACAAAGTTGAAACACAGGAACTGGAATTATAGCAATAAAAATAACAAATGCTATTATTGTTACTTCTATTGAAAAAATATATATACATATACATATATATGTGAGTGTGTATATATATTTATATATATATATATATATATAAAATAAAAAGAGATATTCTATTTGAAACAGTCAGCCAGAGAGAGAATATCCTGCAGTGAGAGGAGAAAGACTTGATCTGCAGAAGTTTTGGGCTGTGTGTGTTTGTGTAAGATTGGCAGCCCTAAAAAGAAGTTACACGAGCAGCTACCAAGGGAGAAACTGATCACAAGGTGAGTGTGAGCAAGAATTACGCTTTCCTTCGGTGCTGCTGGAACGCTGCTCCCGTTGAGGTCTGGTTTTCATTTGTAATCTTAGTAACTCAGCAGGCTGCAGACAGCCAACCTCACATTGATTGGAAGCCCTGCAGGGGGGCGCAGGCACCCAGAGACCTAGGGCCATAGTTTCTCCTGTTAGATATCAGTTACCACTCTCCACCGTGTGCGTGCGTGTGTACGTGTGATGGTGCTTGGACAGCTCTAGGCCTTGACAGGGCCTGGTGGTGAGAACTGCAGAACTTAGGGTACATGATGAATGTGCAAGCATAGCTTCTAGCAGCAGATGGCCACCCCCTCAGATGGTCCCATCCCCCTCTGATAGGCCTGCCTGAGAAAGCTTAAAGCTACCAGGAAATGTGTGGTTTTTTCCTAGCTAACAATTGAAAACAGTCTCCATCTCCTTTTCTTAAACCATTTACTAAAGAGGTTTTTCAGTTGTGAATATGTACCTCTTACAACTCCAGTGTTTTTCTTAAGGACCTGAGAGATCTTCATTTAAAATGCATTCATCTGAAAAGATAGGACCTCTGTCTCCCAGTCTCCTGGGAGATAGAATCCTCCCTTCAATCACAGCCGGCTAGCAGACACAGCTGCCCTAATGGCACCTCCCTGACCAACCCTGGGCAGGTTTTTCACTTCTTTGACTCTACTGAGCCACACTTTACCACCCCCTGCTCTGTCCTTTGAAAAGGCCTTCATCCGCTCTGCACAAATTGGGATGGAGTCTCTGCTGTTGGTAGTTACTGAATAAAATCTGTATTTAAAAACTGTAATTGATGACTAGCTGTGTTTGTCTTTGACAGTAGAAAGGCTTCCACAGGGCAAGGAGGATGTATTCAATGGTGGTCACTAGCAGAGGGTCAAGGGATTCTCTCCCTTTCCTTCTTCCCAAACAAGGGACTTCTCCAGGCCATGGCTCTAGGGACTAGATGTTAAGGCCATAGTTGTAAAATGGGAACAATAATAATATCACCTGCCTAATGAAGTTGTCTTCCTATGTGTTGTCTGGTTATTTTCATGGACTTAATTGACTTGGAAAAACAGCATTCCAGACTCTACCCTTACCTGGAATGCAACATGCGTTCTAGGAATCTCTTACAATCTTAAAAATCTTAAAAGCCACAGGCCTTTTCCTTTGGGGCTGTCAGGGAATGTCCCAGGGGAAGCTAGAAGGCATGGTCAGGAAAAGGAATCAGTGGATATTTGAATGTATGCTCTGTGTTGAGCATGAGTCTCAATACCTTTATCTCAGACAGGTCTTCCAGCAGAGGTTCTCTTACACAGTGAGGCAAAGGGAGATTAGAAGATGGGCTGCATGAGTTTATCTCCTTTACTCTTCTTAAACTCCACTGGGAAGGAGGAAGAAAGGGGAAGGAGGGAGGAAGGGAGGAAGGAAGAAGGAAGGAAGGAAGGGATAGAGGGAGGGAAGGAGGGAGGGAAGCAGGGAGGGAGGGAGGGAGGGAGGGAGAAACTACAAAGAGCTCAGGAGAGATTTTGATAGATTTAGGAAGGTAGAAAGCAGGTAAAGAGTGATAAGTGACATCACAGAGAACAGGTAGTTTCAATCCAGGCAACTGAAGGCACAAGGTGCTATGAATGGTGGGCTAAGGCAGGCTCTAGAAACTTTATATGGAGCATTTGACTCTCTGGGTCCCCACCTCTACCTGACATAGACAATGACCTCTCCTCCCTTTCCTCATCACCTGCACACAGAAGTGGAATTTCTGTGATAATAAACAAGAATGGCTCCAGGCTAAAGGCAGACAGGGAGGACAAACAGTGGGGAGAGAGAAATGGGTAAACAGTGGGTCTCAGCTGCCCTCTACTCCTCACTCTAATGCTTGGAGGATTTTTATCTGGACTAAAGAATAGATCCTACAGAAAAGAGATGAAGATGCTGAAATATTGTGGTTCCCAAATATATAGGCTGATTCCTGCCTCATTACCCTATAAGGAGTTTCATCCATCATCAGCCCTGTCCGCAAGCATTTAGAACTCACAATGGGCATTTGAGAGACCTGTTCTTTAACCTGACCATCACAAGGTGTGAGAAATCTTCACTCAGAAACAGAAAGACCCAAATAAGCAAGAAACAGAGAAAAGAGGACAATTCCAGTCTTTAATTATGTGGAAGTGCATATTAAAAGAATCGGTGAAAGAAGTTGATAATGCATACCCCAGGGAACACGAGTGAGAAGGGTTGAAATTGCTCGCTCTAACACTCTCAGCACTCTTTCATTTGTTTTTTTTCTTAAATGTGTGTATTACCTTGGCAAATATCAAATTTAATTTTAAGGCAATATCCTTACAAGAAAGGATATGATTCCCACTGAACATATGAGTAAACTGAGGCTCAGAAAGTTTAGGTAACTTGTCCAATTATGACATGGACAGAGCCACGTAGGAACTCATTACCGTCTGTTCTAAAACCCCTGGATGTTTGCATGTCTTACTAGTGATTCTTTGCTTGCTGTAGAAAATCAGCTAAAGAAAATCAGCTCCTGGCAGATAGTATTCCCGCTTCTGAACCTCCTATGAGGTCAGTTTGAGTGAGCAGGTGTTCTCTAAACTCCTCAGGCCCCTTGTTAAGGGAATGAAGCTGGGGGTCTTAGGGGCATGTGGCTATCATTGCTGGATTCCAGGCACGGTCTCCATTGTGGCTAAAACTATTATTGCTGAAACTCTATAGGAGGCCCCCAAGGACTACCCGAAAACAGCAAGGAATGTAAAAACGCAGCCTTAAAATACATTATTGATGTCTGACTGCATTGGGAACTGGGGAGTTTTGAGGTATTCTTTTAGAGATTAAAAAAAAAAATCTCCTTCCCTTAAAAAAATAAATAAAGTAGGCTCCATGCCAGAAATCCAAGTCTTTGTCAGAGTTGTTGCTTCCAGTGTTAGTAGGATTTTTCACAGTTTGGGCAGCTCCAAGAAATGCCAGCCTCTTGTTTTTTGTGCTGCTGCTATTAAAGGCAGCAGTGCAGGACTGTTAGGAATTTAATCTAGATTTTTGTAAATACAGACTATTAGATTAGAGGGGGAAAGAGAGGTCAAGGAGGACATAATGTGTCTTACTTCTTTTGGTCTGACTTAAATGCAGTGGGGACTGAGACTGGAGAATCTAAAGATGAGAGGCCACTTATAGCACCTCATAGTTAAACTTGGACATAAGAACCAGAAGAGGCTTTAATGGATGTGGAGTCTAAACACCTCATCTTATAGCCAAAAGGCTCAGAAAAGGGAAGTGTGTCACTCCCAAGTTAGAGAAATTGCTTTCAGTAATAGAAGAAGTGATTTGGTAATGGGAATAATATCTATATTACTTATTTGTTTTCCTATTATATCACAAGAATCATATTCTCAGATAGTCAGTGTATCATTAGAGACCCAGGGAGAACTAGGAGAAAAAATGCTCAGAAAAGATCAGGATAAAACATAGGCAAAATCTTCACTAGATAGGAAGAAGTAGGAATACTCCTCCCCTTTTCTTTTCTGACAGTATGGGTTGAGCTAAGGAAAAGATGTTGGGATGCACATGAATTCTTACCATCTCTGGTCAGGATATACCTCAGGTTGGGATTTGGTGACTAGACAACTCCCAAACTTCCCCTGTCCAATATGGGGACTTGCATGTGAAAGCAATGGTGTTGCAACAAGATGGTGGGGGGAGAGGAGGAGCAGGGGGAGCAGGGGAGACAGAGAGAGATACACAGAAAGAGGTATCATTCCCAAGTGACATTAAATTCCCATCTTGTTGAAGGAGTCAGGAAGTTTCCTATGACTCATGGTGAGAGAGGAAGAGAGTGTCAGAGACAATCTGGGAAATGGGCAAGTTACCCCGATACTGAGGACAACAGTGTTAGATTTCTAGAGCAGGGCCCATATTAAAATCAAGTATACACATCCCTGGCAACAGCCATTGTGGGATCAAATCGGAATCTGATCCTAACAGAATGAAAAAAATACTCCTGAGTTCAGTGGCCCTAGGCTCCTCCATTAGATCCTGATAAGTGGTCAGTTATCAGTGACTAGTTGGGCATAGTGCGTTACTGCAGAGGACCGGGCAGCCAAAGTTGCATGCGCTCCCAAGATGCTCTCCTGCCCCTCTTCCCAGTGCCTAAGATTCTATCTTAGGAATGATCGGGGGAGAGGAAGGAAATTGGAAAAACACGCTATCCAAAAAGCATGAATTTCCTGCACAAATCTGGCCCTCCCTTCCTTTTCCCCTCCCATCTACCCAAGAGGATGAGGGAATCACTAGAGAATGTGGGTCTACTCATAGAAGATGTTAGGTATGCTCTTCTTTGCACACCTCAATGTAGTGTCCTCTGTTTGCAACCCTGTTAAAAGTTTTAAGAACTATTGCTTAGCTTTTTATCTGATTTAATTCAGTCTGATGCCCAATATAGTGCTTACCCAAAGGTATCACTTATTGGCGAAGCTTATCAGTGGGCCCTGGAGACCCCACCCCGTCAGTTCTTACCATGAGTAGTGGGCATGATGAACAAGCCAGTGAAGTCTCCCTTTTCCAGAACAGTCCATGTGTTCCTACAATGTGACCTTCACACTTTTCAGCCATGACATTTAGAACCATGGCATTGTTCTTCAGTTTGAGGGGAATTAAAAAATGATCTAATCAAATTCCTTCATCTCACAGTTGGAAGAACCAAGATTTTGTGAGGTGAGGTGGTTTGTTCGGAAGTTAGTGGAAAAAGATCAGGTCAGCGTCATGCATCCCAGGCTCCAGGTCTCTCTGCTGCTCTGCACTACATTTTCCAGGCTTCCCCACATGTAAAAGATCACACCCAAAGTAAAAACCATCTGGTCCACATGACTGAAGCCTTTGCCTCCAGCAGGAGGGAGGCTGAACCCTGATGGTTTTCTGGGAATTCTGACAACTCTCTGACCTCCAAGACTCAGTTCCACACTTTTCTCTTGAGCTTTGGCACATCCCGTCGTGAAACTCCAGAAGCAGCAGCACAGTCATAGGGGCTTGCAGAACTCTGAGAAAGCCCTGACATGTGCATGGCAGGGTTCAGTGTTCTCTGTCTTCTCTAACAGAATCCACAGGATGCCAAAAAGACAAATGCATTTTTCTCCTCCAAATTATTCCTCCTACAAATGCTAAGTATCTCCATCTGGGAGGCATTTAACATTTCAAGCATCTACTGCTGATCTGTAGGAGGACTTGCCAAGTATCAACTGTCTCCCCAAAATAACTCCCCTTATTGCTGCAGGAGCCACTGAGACCCAGTCCAAACAGGAGAAGAGAAGCCATATGTCTGGGGAGGCCCCAGGTTAGAGGGGGCAAGGACAACCGTCCCCTAACCTGGCTTCAGCTCCTCTTCTCTGTCAGAGGAGTATTTCCATAAGACAGCTTCACGGGTCATCGCAGTCCTGTATTGCAAAGATGGCTCTCCAGAAGGAATTTTGTCAGTGACATTCTCCCAGAAGACTGGCTCATGTTTCTTCTGACACTTTAAGTTCATTCAGTTACTTACAGAAAATCATACACATTTCCTGCTAGGCCAAATTAGAACACCACATCCCATAAAAGATGGCAGTGATGGAAACATCTGAGTTCTGAATAAGATCCAAGCACTTGTCTTCACCACTTCCCTTCTGCTCAGATTTGCCAAATCCAACCATGGGGGCAAAGAACAGCTGGTTAACATCTACACACTACCAGTCTTGTGTCTGTCCATTTACCCACCCTCTATTTATTTATTGTCTAGAATGTGGTGGTCGCGAGGAGGGGCCCAGGACAGAGGAGACACACAGGCTCATCATCAAGGAGTTTATAGATTAATGAGGAGATAAGAATCAAATATTTCCACAAACCACTAAATCTGGGTAGACTGGTGTGGGAAATTCTGACAAAGAACTACAAGAATTGGAAGATGGAGAAGTCACAGATCGCTGACCAAAGGCATCTTCACAGCTTGGGTGACATTTGTCCTAGACCTTTAAGGAGAGGAATTAGAATTTTAACTTATGGAAATTAGTCAAAGAGAAGTGCATCTCAGGTGCATGGAGCTCCTTGAAAAGGATAAGCCAAGGTTGTAAAGGCCCTTGGAGCTGAATTTCATTTATTGATTTTTTTCCTTCCTTCATTCATCAGAGGTAACATGTTTTCTTCATTCATTCATTCATCAAAAGCAACATGTATTCAACTGAACACAGTATTTCAGGGGCACTGAAACAGGCACTGGTCATATCAAGATACAGATGACTTCAAAGAACTTTTGTCTGCTGGGCAAATCAGAGAGGCTGGAGAGAAAGTGCAGCGCAGGATGATAAGAACAATAACCAAAGGACCAGAGGAGATGGGACAATGGAGGATGGATGCTTGACTCAGGTGTGGCAGGCCAGGAAGGACTTCCTGCAGGGGAAGAGAGCAAAATCAGATGTCAGCGATGGAACAAGGGCCTTTCCAGGAGTATTCGGTTAGGAGCACGCACAGGCTGGTGGTCATTGTGCCTGGTAGAACCCATCACGAGAGTGGAACTCGATTAAGGCTTTTGAATGTATGTTTTTGTTTTCCAGAAGCTCTGTTTTATTAGTCCTTAAAATAAGCAGTATAATACATACTTTAAAAAGTTCCTATGCATCAACATTAAAATTTGTTTTTCTGGAATCAGAATGAACATAATAATAGACAGTTTGATTTAAGGGGGAAAGCACTAATAACAACTCATTCAACGCCTGTTTATTAAACAGATACTATATGTCCAGAGTTGGTCTTTGCCCTCTGGAGTTCACGTAGGACCTGAGGCACAGAGATGCCATCACAAGGCACCCACACCCTAGGGCTGGAAGGGGTACAGATGGGAAGCACAGCGAAGATGGAAGAAAGCGTGGTGGTGGAGACGCTCAGAGTCAGTGGCTTTAACAGTGTGGAAAAGGGAGAGTTGGGCTTCAGAATGTTGTGTCTTCTTCCAGACTTGCCCATGCATGACAGGAATTCATGGAAAACTAGCTGAAGAGATGAAGGGACAATATGAAGGACACCCAGAGACAGAAGTCTGGCATGATGGTGAGGGTGATGGACTGGCCAGCAGGACATGGGTTCTCAGTAATGTGGGGATAAGAGATGTGGGGAGATAGACCTCAGAGGAACTGAAAAGTCCAAATAAGTGCATAAACAAAAGACTTCAGGCCAAGGAAATTGACACAGACTATAAGCAGAGTAATAGCTAGGTGCTTTTTTTGAAAAAAGGAAAGGTACTGGCTGGAATGAAGGGTCCAGAGGCAGGCAGGTAGAAAGAGAGAGGAAGAAAAAACACTTTATTTTTATTTAGTTGTTCACATTGGTTGTTCCTCCAGCACCAGGCATGCAAACCCCATTCCCCAAATGTACGTGGACTATATTTCTCCAAGGTGGCTGACCTAACTGCTGCTCCACTAGGGAAGCCTGAATGCTTTTTGTTAGCATGGAGAGTTCCTCTAGCCACTCTTCTGTTGTTACTGCAAGGGAGTTGATTCCCACCAGGAGCTCTGCTAGCAACTAGTGATGGGAGGGAAGGTCTGGCTTTGAAAATATGCAGAGCTACTGCCTACCATGTGGTCAGCGGTATCTCACTCCATCTTGTTCTGTTGGTTCTCTTCTCAGTTTGTTGGCCATTTCCCAGTGACTTTACCCGGGACAGGGAGAAAGCCCTTGGAGGAGATAGTACAGGCATGAACTATAGTAGATGTTCCATGAGTACTTGGTGACTGGTTAGCATTGTTACGAATTGTTGCAAGGCTGTGTGTGTGTGTGTGTGTGTGTGTAACTGGAAGGGGTGCTGGGTGTGTGCATCTATGGGGCCTGAGATGTTCACGTGCTCTTTTATTTGAGAGATTAAACTATTTTTCCTGCTTTTCCCATCATTGTTGGGTCTTCATGTACTCAACCCTTTATTCTGTTCTTTGTGAATGATAGTTTGTTGGCTGGGAAGATCATCTTTTTGAAAGCAGACATTTTTAAATATATGTTTATATGGGGTAAGCATCAGTGACTGACATTCTGAACACCTGTCACCTGATAGTTAAAAAATAGAAAAGTTCCTATTTCAAGTTTTCGGAAATGTATATAGATGATAAATCTCTATGTACCATTTAAAGGGGAAAAGTATTGCTTTATACTAAACATTTCAAAGTATTGAATATTAAAAAGAAAAAAGTTAAAAGTAAAAGGTCTAGCATTACTGTTACATGTCGAAGTATTTCTTTCTTATTCTTTATGCATACATTTATCAATGCGTGCTTTTGTAAATCAGGATTGTATGGTTCTATACTCAATTATAGGATGCATTTAAAAATAATATAAATGAGATACACTAAATCCTTCGATGTTCACATACTTTAATAACTGCATAGTTTGAGAACTGAAGCCAGAAGTTGGGAAATAGACATGAATCCAATAATACCACAAATAAATACGGAATTTCTGCTGTGGTAAGTGCTGCAAAGATGTTTCATTTAAAAGGTAGATAGTGGGGATTTGACCTGGACATCAGAAAAGCTTCCATAGGAGGGAACATTCAATTTGAAATGTAAAAGATAATTTCAGGTCATCACCAGGCAGGGTGGGCAGAGGTGGGGCCGGCAGGGGTGTGGGGTGGAGGTGGGGCGGGCAGGGACTCAGTGAAGACAGCAGCGTGTGCAACTCCCTGCCATAGGCAGAGGAGGCCTTTTCAGGGACCTCTGGGATTTTTGACTGTTTTTCACTGGTTGCCTTACTGAACTCCTTTGTGTTTGTATTTTTCTCTTGCCTGCACTGGGTTTTCCAGGCCTACTGGAGATTATTTGTAATTCTCTGTAAGAACAGTCATGAACTCAGCCTTTGCTGTGTGTCAGGTCCTATGCAAGTGACTCTGCTCCTGTTAAGCCTCCCTGTCCTTGATGGGTGTGTTCCCCTGTTCCTAGTACAGAAGAAACGGAACTTGAACCCACTAAGTGGATCCCCAGACGGGGCTCCGTTAATAGTGATGCCATGGGGACCCACACCCAGTTGAGTGCCAGTGCATTTGCATCTGACTGGCATTCAACTGACCTTTCTTTTTGTTTTAATTTTACAAATTTATGTTTGATTATGAATGCTTCAAGACATCACAGAATTTCTATTTTCTCTTACTAAATAGAGAATTTTTTTTTAACTTGTGGGAAGAGGTTTTAACTTAAGATCTACTCTCTTAATAAGTTTTATTATTTTTGATTTTTTGAAACAAATAACGAAATAAAAAGCTAGCACCATCCCTGAACCATACCTTCTTATAAACGTTTACATGTACAAGATGGCATCGCCGTGTACAAGCACATGGTGTGCAGCAGACTCCAGAACTTACTCATCTTGCAAAACTGAAGCTTCACACAAGGTGGACAGTGGCGCCTTGTCGTCACTGCCCCCCCTGTCGTCACCGCCCCCAGCCCCTATCAGCCACCTGTCTACTCTCGACTTGTATGAGTTTGACTGTTTTAGATGCCTCCCGTCAATGGACTGATGCAGTACTTGTCCTTCTGTGACTGCCTTCTTTCACTTAGCTTAACGGCCCCTGGGTTTATCCATGTTGTTGCTTATTACAGGATTTCCTTCTCTTTTAAGGGTGAGCAGTGTTCCTCTGTCTGTACATAGCATGTTTTCTTCATCCATCTGTTCATCTGTTGATGGACAGGTGAATCATTTGCATATGTTGGCTATTGTAAATAGTGCTTCAGTAGACATGAGAATGCATCTATCGCTTTAGATCCTGAATTCAACTATTTTGAATAGTTACCCAGAAATAAGATTGCTGTCTCATATGGTAATCCTATTTTTAATTTCTTAAGGAGCCTCAGTACTGCTTCCCATAGCAGCTGCACAGTTTTAGATTCCCATCAACAGTGTACAAAAGTCCAAGTCTCCATATTCTTTATAGCTTTGTCAGCATTTGCTATTTTATTTTATTTTTTTATAAAAACCGTATGTACTAATGGTGGGGGTGGGATGCTGTAGGTGATAGCGATAGCTCTTGCAGCTTTGATTTGTAAACGAACGATTTTTTTTTACTTGCCTAAACTGTCAAAAACCAGGGACCCTTGCTTTCTCTAGGATTTTAACAAAAGCATTTCAGTGTTTTGTGGTTGGTAAAGTGTTGGCCACTGATATATGAGAGCTATTCTTTACAAGATTAGTAAAGTGTTCCTCTTTTCCAAGATTTCTAATAAGTTAGAGATGATGACTGAATTTTGTCAAAAAACTTCTGGCATGTGATTATGATCTTTTCTCCTTTGACCCACTGATATGAAAAATTATGTTAATAGATTTCTGAATATTATATGATTTCTAATATTACATCGTTTTTGATTTCCTAGAATAAAATCTACCTACTCCTGGCAAATTATTCTTCTAATGCATGGCTGAATTAGGATTGTTGGTCTGTTATCTGGCATGTTCTTATGCTAAATAACATGTAAGTTTGTACTAAAAGGTTCTCTGTCTTTGACTGTTCTTATTAGGTCTTAACAACAGCTTATGCCAACTTATTAAAGAAATCAGGACACATTTTCTTTTGTTTAATTTCTTCCTAAATATTTTTTTCCAATTTTTAAAACAATTACTGTTTAATGTAATTTAGGCCTAGTACCTTTTTATATGATTTATTCAATTTTTCCCAAAGTTAGTGTTTTACTTGGCTTCCCACTGAGTTTATGTTCATATTTTCCTAGAAAGCCATCAATATCATTAGGATTTTTCAAATGTATTTTGCATGACCGTACTTATTATCCATTGCATTATCTTAGACATTATGTATTTGTGATTCTTTATCCTGTTAAATTTTACCTTTCAAGCTGTATAAAGCACAGGGTAGAGTTAATTCTGGAGCAGGAGGGTGGCATTTTAATCCCACCTCTGCTATTTGCCAGTTGAGTGATGTTGACTTACTCACTCTCCTCTGCCTTCCTCAACTTCATTTGTAAAATGATGATAATAGTAGTACTCCTTGGGGTTCCAAGGCCCAGTTCCAGCATCCCCACATTAACCAGCAGGGTATTGGAGAATTCAGTTCAATTCTAACGCTGTCTGCCTGTGGATATCATCAGATCCCACTGGCCTCAGTCCCACAAGACCACCCTCCACTTCAGAAATCTGCTGCAAGCCGGGGTTGTTTGTTACCTGTGCTTCTGACCTTTACTGTTAATGAGAACTCTTCCTTGGAATTGATTAATTTTCTAGAGTGGCTCACAGAACTCAGGAACCCCTTTACTCACTATATTAAAGATTTATTACAAAGAATTATAAAGGATAAAATCAGCAGTCAGATGGAGAAGTACATAGGGCAGTGTCCCAGAGGAGTTTCTCTCTTCATGGAGCTTGGGACTCTGCAC
>RJWH01006005.1:0-63199 GCA_004363575.1 Solenodon paradoxus | reverse complement strand
AACCTCTAGCACCTTATTTAAATCATATATTTTGAGACTTTTTTTTTAAAGGAGAAGGAGAGGAGGAAGCATTTTTATTTATTTTATTTAGTTGTTCATCCTGTTGTTTCCTCCAGCCCTGGATGTGAACCTGAGTCCCTGAATGAAAGTGGATTGTGCTCAGCCAGAGGCGACTGACCTAACTGCTACTCCACCAGCGTATACCAAGACACTCATTTTCAGTTGTGAAGTTAAAGTCTTTGTTCATTTCAGAAAGAACTCAAGGTATCAGCAAACAGGTAAAGTTTTTTTGTGGGAAATTATTATATAAATATGATGAAATGATATTTTATACCTATTTCTAGAACCAAAGGAATTAGATATATTAATCACATATTGACATAGTAATCCTGAACAACGATTTACCTCAAAAGTCAGTGGTTTTAAGCAGTTGATTGTTACTTAAACATCTGTATAAGTCTGGGAGGCTGCTGATGTGGGCGTGGCTTAGCTGATCTGGAGTCAGACTGCAAGTTAGATCCAGGTCTCCACATAGCTCATCCTTCTTTGACCAGTGCATTAACTGGGCATGTTCTGTTGATATGGCAGGGAGGTAAGAGATGTGAGCCAGGACACATACCCCTCCCCTTTTTTAAATTTTAGGATGGGAGCAGGCACGAATGAAAAAGAGAAGGAAGAAGCATTTATTTAGTTGTTCATTTTGGTTGTTCCCCCTTACTCCTCCCCAGAGTGCAAACGGGTCCCAGTGACATTCTCGCTGCGGGTGGTGATGGGATATGGAGTTCCTCCAAGTACATCTGTGAACCCCTCTAGGAACTTCTCTAGGAACGACAGTCCCCACCCAGGTAACCCTTCCTCTGTGATCGATGGATGAGGTGCTTAACAGGGTCTCCTGATTTGGATCTGCTTTATGATGGCACCAGCGATCACAAATCAGGATGAGTCCCTTCTCCCAGGGGCACCCCCATGTGAAGCCGGGGTCTGGTCTCACGAATTGGAGGAATGAAATCACAGACCCAAGGCAAGCTCCAAAGTAAGAAGAGGCAGAGGGGGTCCCGCAAGTATGGGTGCCCCTGGGCCTTTTTGGCTTGGGGCACTTTGTTATAGGGAGGTATTCCTTTGTGGGTGGTTCAACATTTCTTGGCCAATCAGGGTATGAGTCACATAGTCAGGTAGCTCAGCAGTTTTGTGGCGGTGTGTGATATCTTGCAATGGAAACTTCCCGTAATAGATCTGCTTGTCGAGTGCCCTTACTAAGCTGCCTGCTAATCTCTAACTAGCTGCCTGCCTCACTACGCCTTTACATGGACTACGCTGGACTATGCTGGAGCAGCAGACTTAATGCCTGAGCCACCAGGGTACATCCAAAATGCTTTTTAATGTAGGGTTACCATACACCCTGGTCTGCCCAGGAATGTCCTGGTTTAATGGCAGTGTCCTGGCATCCTGCCCGCTGTGAAATTCTGTCCTAGTTTCAATCTCAGTTTACTGAAAGTTAATTGGGTTAAATACACACCCAACAAATTAGCTCCAGATTAAACACAGAGGTATTGGTTTCCCCAACGGGGGTGTTATATAACCTCTGTCCCCCTCTTAAACTGTCCTCCAACTGCTATGCCTGGTGATCCCCTCGTTGTCCGCATTTCAACTCTAAAAATTATGGTAAGTCTGTCTAATATCTGAAGTCTTAGCAGACACTGTCACTTCTATCCCTGTCCCATTGGCTGACATTAATGGTGTGGTGAAAGTCAATGAGCGTCTAGTTGGAGGGACTGCTAAGTAACTTGGCTAAGATACGAAAATACAGGGGGGAGTACGATTTAGTACTACTAATGAAATGTGCTACATAATGAACGAATGGAGTTGTAGAGGTCCTTAGCTTTGAAATCTGGCCTAAGTGGAAGAAATGAGACAATTCCAGTGCAGAAGATGTAGACGTGATGCTTCCTGGTGGTTAATGGTGCTGGAGAGTCTGAGGGCCAGTGTCACAAGTACCCGGAAACCTGCATCTCCTGTTCTGCACATTCCTTTCTCTACCTGGACTGGGCTCTATCTCCTCTTCCCAACTTCTAGCCCCTTTTCTTTTCTTCTGCTTTGAGACTCTTTCACATAGATGAATAGCTGACATGACGACTGGAATGAAGGGTATATTTGGAGCATTGAAGCCGAATAACTGGTTAAAGGCCAACTTGTGGAGAAGACAAAAGGCTTGGGAATTGAACCACAATCCTGAGGTGCTCCCTGACATGTGGTTTCATATGGGTTCTTTTTTTCCTCTAAAGATTACCCCCAAAATTCCCCAAAGACATTTTGGGGGAATTCAGTTTAAAAAGTATTAAATGGTCTTTCGTAAGGTAATTAAAGGTGGTATCGAATAAAGCCAAGAACATTTTCACATTCAAAGAGCTAGTAAATATTGATTTTACATTTAGATTTCTGTATAGTCCCATGGTTCAAAATTCTGAACAATATTTTAAAAACAAGTAAGATTTGCATTCAGAAGTCATATTCTTACCGTTGTTCTTAAACTCCCTGATAATTGCCACCCCTATGAATAAAGGCTTATTTTCATTTCTTGTTTTTCCAGTATTTATGCTACTGCAAGTATATTTTATTTTCTCTTCTTTCTTGCACAGAAAGTATTGTTCCTTATCTTCTTTTCTTCATGAATAGTAGATTGGGAATCTTTTTAAGGAAGAACATAGGGAGATTTCTGATTGCACAGTTATGTATTGTGTGCATTACTATAGTTAATTTAATCTGCACCTCTTACTGGACACTTGGATTGTTTCCAGTATTTGATATTATAAGCCATGCTACAACAAAATAACATGTAGAAGTTATTTCTTCTATGTGTAGGGATACCTACCGAATGATTTCTTGGAACGGGGATTGCTAGACTAGAGGACAGATATATTTGTAATTTTGATAGATATTGCCAAATTGTTCTTCAGAGGAGTTTTGCCACTTTGGACTCTACCCAGCCATCTCTGAATTATTTCCACAACCTTGCCAACAGACTGTCTGTGGTCAAGGTTTTGATCTCACGAGTGAGATTTGGCTTATTGTCACATGTTAAGTGTCATGTGTTTTCATCTGTAACTGGACCTTACTTTTGTCCATTTTTCTATTGGGATGTTAATCTTTTCCATCTCAATTTATAGAAGATTTTTTAAAAACATAAAATGGAGATCAACACTTAGTGACATTTTTGTTTTTTTTTTAGGAAAGGCACACACGGTAGGAATGAAGGTGAGTGGGCAGGTAGGCAGGCAGGAAAAGAGAGGAGGAAGAAGCCCTTCATTTTTAAAAAATGTTAGTTGTTCACACTGGTTGTTTTCTCCTGGACCCAGGACCCAGGTGTGAACCTGGGACTTTGGGAGGTATGTGAACTGTGCCCAACCCCTATTCCCTCCAGGGTGCTCCTGTTTACAGAATCTTGTATACATTTTATTGACTTCTGATTATTTTTTGTATATGGGATGACTATTGATTTCTTTATATTAATTTTACACCTAACTTCGTATTTTACCCAGTTGATTCTCTTAGGTTATCTAGGTATTCTATCACATCAGTAGCAAATAGGAATAATTTTCCCTTCCTTTCCAATAGTTATATCTCAAATTTCATTCTGTTCTCAAATTTCACTAAATATCTCAAGTAATCAGGATAATTTGAATCTCTAAAAATATCATCGTACCTAGCATGAAAAGTTACCCATTTTGAATATTTTTCTTTTTTATATTATGGTGAGGTTCTTTTCCTTTTCCCTTTTTTTAAGAAGAAGGTAGACAGGAAGGAGGAGAGAAGAGGAAGAACAATTTTATTAATTTGTTCATTTTTCCTTGTTCCCCTCAGTCCCAGTCCTCAAACCTGGGTCCCTGGGCATTGCACCATAGCTGCTGACTTAGTGCCTGAGCCACCCAGGTGCACCAGATGGGTCTTCATGACAGTGACTCTAAGTGTCATGTCGCTCTGCCTTTAAACTCAGATGTTGGATTTGAAAGTTTGCTAAAGATACTTGGGAGCTGTGGACTGATGGGAGGATAGAGGTCTGCTCTGCCCCTCACGAAATGGATATCCGAGGTGCTTTCCTGGGGGAGGGACAAATTTGGAGCTATTTCTGGGCTGGCAAGTCTCATTTCACTTTTTGACTTTCTTCTGATGTTTGCATTTCTCTGTTGGGCATAGCTTCCCCCTCTGCTTCCTTCTTTCTGTTGCCTTTCTGCTTGCCTTCTTCCTCCTTGTCCTTCTCCTCTTCCCTGTTTTGTAGTCCACAAAGTTTAAGGAGGGTTTCTGATGTTTGGACTGGATTTCAATCTTATACCATTTTGAAGACCATTTCAAGTAGGAGCCCATGGAGGGCCAAGAAGGGAAACTCTAAATATAGTGGGGGAAGCTTTTGAAGACTACAAATCGGGGCAGTTTTATTACTTAGGAAGTGCCATGCCATCTGAAGTCTTACCCCACTGAGGACGTGGCTTTCACAGTGGACCTCTATTGGCAGGTTACGCTTCCCTCAAGAAAACTGGAGCCATAAACGGCCCCTCCTATAGCTGGTTACTTAGGCAGAATGCGGAGGGCATGGAGGTTAGAGGACCCAGTCGGAAGCCGGCATGGGCAAGGTGGCGGGACTAAAAAGTGAGGCAGGCCTTCCTTGAAGCTTACAGTGCAGGTAAGCCTGTGGTGGAGATTCAGTTCTTCAGGTGGTCTCTGGGCAGTGCCAGAGACGGAACACAACTGCAGTTATTACTGCGGGTCTCTAGAAAATAAAATCTTTCCAGTGAAAACTGGTCTGGAACTAGAAATGTGTAAGCCCCACGAAAGGAGACCCCAGAACCTGGGCAACGTGGGAAGAGAAATGGACCGGATCAAAGCAGAGACCATTTTCTCAGCCATGTTTGCTAATAGTTTGAAAGGATTAGAAATTGAAATAAGAACCATAACAAATTCCATTTGTGGTTTGTTATTTGATTTTGCTTGCTCAACTCTCTCATTCCACCTTGGGGATCCACTCTTGGCCATTGTGTTCAACGAAGTCCTGCTCTAGCAAGTCTTTTGGAAGACTTAAAAAGAGTCTTTTAGATTGGAAGGAACTAAGAGTCTATATGAGTTGAGATTCCTGGGCAGAGAATAGATAAACTAGGCAGCAAAGGAAACCATCTGTATAGACTGTTACTTTTACAAATGTTTTCCTATTTGGTTGTTTAAAGTGTCCGGTATTCTGTCAAAGGTGTTAGCCAGGAGAATAGGGCCCAAGGGATAGAATTATGAGGTTGTAAGTAGATGTTCAATTTCTGGTTCCTAAGTGTTGTGATCCTCTTCTTTTTCAGCTGTAAAACAGAAATAATATTTGCCTTTTAGGAATTTCATGGGAGAATAAATGATGTATGTAAAAGGGGTTAGCTCCATACCTGGTGCAGACATCGTGCTCTATAAATGGATGAGTGATGTTAATGTTTTTCAATCTGTATTAATAATAGCAGGTTGTTTGGAGCCCTTACTCAACTTTGCCTTTATTTTTCTCAACTGTTTAAGAGATAGAAAAGTTCATTACAGCCCCAACTTTCTAAAATTCCTGGAGGGTTACAGAACAGAATTGCACTATGGAACTTCTGGTAGGTATTGAATAACTTCAGTTACATTACAACCTCCTGTTTGGGTGTTTAACATTGCAGGACAGCCTGGGCCTAAACTGAAGGAAGAATAACTGGTTCTTTTTTCTTGTAGCTGTGAAAACTGTATATGATAACTCCTGCCTTTGAGGAGAATTTTAGAGTATGGCAATTTGGGGAACAGAAGAGTCCCTTAAAGCTCTCATTTGTCATTGAGAAAAACCAGCCCATCCTCTTAAATGTTCTCTTTCTCCATGTATTATATTTTGATGATTTTATACTCTTTTCCCCCCTTCAACTTGTCTGTAGCCAGCAACTCTCTACTCAACTACCAAGGATATTCTCTCCTCCAGAGAGCTAACGGTTGAGCCATTTAACCCTAAGGTATGGTTATCTAATCTATAAATCACTCTTCTTCTAACTTATTTTATGTATCCTTCTGTTTTCTTGATTCCTTCCCTGGTTCTGTTATCAGAAATCTATGCCTCCTAGCCTTTTTCTCGTCACAATAACATTAGAAGCCATAAAGAACTTGTCTCAGAGTGATTAATTTAGTGGGATTCCTCAGACTGATTGAATCAAACTTCCCTAAGTTTTCTACTTGTACCACATAAATTAAATTGGAAATAGTTAGACAACCATGTAAATTCATGCTCTTATCTTACTGCCTTTTAGCAAAATTTACAGCATACAACATCTGTTCTCTTTGCCTGAGTAAATCAAATTTACCCTCTTTTATCTTCAAGTTTATCAATAGAAGGTGGAAGAAAAGTAACAAGCAATCAAGATATTTCAAGCTCCTTGCCTCAAGGCCAATCAAACACATACTCTGTACTTTGGTAATAATACCTTGTAATTTGGCGAATACAAACCTTTTATTATATGCCTTTAGTCATTTGTAATATGACTACATTGGGTTTCATTTATCAAAAAGGTTAAAGAGCTCATTTACTTTTGGTAATTTCTTAACCTAAAAAAGAATGCTCTCTAAAATGTTTTCATTATCTGCTCACACATTTAGAAATGGTTTTATGAGTTTTTTATGAGTTGATGACAATGCAGTCAACAATGATGGCAAAATCTATCAATAAATCATGATTTTTGACAGAAGTGATGCAGTGTCATATATAACAATAGCTAACATTTAGTTTCTGCTGTGTTTCAGACGCTGTTCTAAGTGTTCTATATACTTTAACACTTAACTGTGTCCTTATAATAATACATTTATGTTGCCAGTTTTTCTGGGAAAAGAGATGGAGTCTCCGATTAAATGACTTGTCAAGGTCTCGCTGGCATTAAGTGCTGGAGCTGGGATGTGCTTAGCTTCCCACTCCACCCTCTTTCAAGTACCCAAGTACTTCCCACCCCATGCTCCTTCAAGTACCCAAATCAGTCTATGCAAAATGTAGCAGATTAAAAGGATTTTTTTTAAAGGAAAGGTGCAGGTAAGTCAGAAGGGCAGGCAGGATTAGAGAGGAAGAAGCAGCATTTTATTTTATCTTTAGTTATTCACACTGGTTTCTCCCCCAGATCTGGAAGAAGAAACATTTTATTTTATTTTTATTTGGTTGTTCACACTGGCTGTCCCTCCCGCCCCCCCAGTCCGGATTCTAACCCAGGAGTATGTGGTCTGCACGCCTTTGGAGGCGATTGACCTAACTGCTACTCCACCAGGGTGCCCCAGATTAAAATGGTTTTGTTATTGAGATGAAAATTCATGACCTTTTTAGAAATCTAGCCCAAAGAAGGCTTTCTCCGAGGTTACCATTATACATTGTCATTTGTGAAGACTGAGATCCAAATGGTTTCAGATAAGTCGACCTGAATGAAGTAACAACCTTCAGCAGACCGATTTCTCTGTGTTTTCCTTTTTTTCCTCTGTCTGCTCTTTTGCTGTGATGTGCTTGCTTGCATATTTTCATTTTTCTTCTGCTTTACTTGGACAGCTTTATCTATGATTGTTTATTGTTCTTATACAGTATAGATAATTTCCTTATCATCTCCTACTTTATTTGAGATTTGTTATTTGTGCTAGAAACTACAGTTGAAAATTGGACATTTAGTGCTTAATCTCTTTTTACATCTGGGGACACGACAGTCAAATGGAGAGCTTAGTAAGGGAGGGTATACTGCAGTTAAAATCCCGGGGCTTTCGCTACCTTGTTAAATGCCCTGAACCAGGTTTCCCTCCACCTAAGTAAGAGGTCTCTCGCACTCACCGAGGACGGGGGGCTGGATGTCAAAAACTCTGGATCTGTTCCCCAGTTCAGCCTGCATCTCTGGGGCCTGTACTTCATTCAAAAGTTAGACTCCCTTTTCCTTCTGTTTCATCTATTTTTCAGCAGCCATTTCCATTGTGATTTAAAAAAATAGTGATATCAGCTTAGTAATACTCTTCCCACATTTGGTGACTGAGTGAGCTTTCCCATGGCTTGACAATTTGGGTAGGTAAGCATTTAGTGGAAAGATTTGCTTGAGACCATGTTGGCTTGGTTAGAAATTCTGTTTCTTTGCTCTTAATTGATGAAGCTTGTTTCACTGGAGTGTAATTGATTCTTTGTGTAATTTAGGCTCAGTTTTTGCTGTTTTTTTCCTCTTCTTTATATTAAATATGAGAAAAGTGATTTTCCAGGCCTCTTTGTTTTGTTTTAAGAAGGCATTTGATTTAGTTGGTTCCTTCTAGCCCCTACCTGTAACCAAATTTCAAGATCATCTGGGGTATAAGAAAACATGCTTTTTGTGAGACCCGGAAATATGAGGGAGAATTTTTGTTTTGCTAAAAGCTAATCTACTTATTTTAAATTAAATTTTAGGGTGTGGGTCAGGTTGGGTTGATCTTTTGAAATGCTGGCTGTCCTAGAAATAGGGAAGTCCTTTGGATCCTTTCATACCATGGCGCCCTATTCCACAGTGCGTCATTGGTGGCCCATCACTCCAAAGGGCCAGAGCTTAAGAGAAGTGAGAAAACCTAATAAAGATCCTGCTTGTAGAATTAGGGGAGGCTTTTACACAGAGATCCCACAGTGTCATGTCATTTCAGAGAGCCCTGTGTGGCCTACCTACAGAAAGAGGACCGACTGAATTCATAGCTTTAATCACCCATCACAGCCACAGCACAGCTGCTGTGCACCCTTCCCTTATGAAGGAGCTGGGCCTGCTGTGGAGAGGGAGGGCGGTTGGTAGAAGAAGGTAGAAAGCACAATAGCCAGGGGAGTAAATGTTGGCAGCGTTTGAGAAAGGGACTGGAGGAATGCAGGCCTCCTTTTGGAGTCGACCAAGCGCTCTGGCACTGCAGGCCTTTGCTTGCTGCCATTACATGCCAAGTTTTGCCAGCTGTGAACCAATATTTCCTCAAAGGAGGATCCAAATAGTGCATAGATGTTTAAAAAACTCCAAAAGCAAATCTAGCTAAGCTGGGAACTGATTCCCATGATTCAGAAACATGTTGTATTGGTTTTGTTTTGTTTTTTTGATGGGATTGAAACCTTTTTTGGTTCCTCACTCCAGGTGCATAATTTTATTTTGTTTTCAGGTTGCTGTTGGTTTTTTCCCCCGCCTACCCCACCACCTTAGTCTTGAACCCAGGTCCAAGCTTTCAGGGCCTGAGTCTTAGTCACCTGAGCCACAGGGTTGTCCAGGTGCACAATTTTAAAGTCACAATAGTTTGGGATTTCTTCTTCCTCTTTGCTCAGTTCTTGAATGTTGCTGGAAGCTTTGGAATGTGATTAGTCTTCTCCGCAGAATCAGATATCCTTTCCCGGTCTGATGAATTTGAAAGCTCTGGTCCCTTCCCTATTCACAGAAGAAGTGTATATGAGTAGACAGAGGTACTAATCCCTGTGATTGAGTTATCATGGATGTCTGACCAACAGGGTTTCTGTAGCTAAAACTTGGGTTAGACTGCTGACCACTTCCTCTTCCTAGGAAATGCAAATGGCCTGAAGGGATAAATTGTTAACTATAACTATCCTGCATCATTACACACAAGCACCCTGAAGATACGCGGTGTTGCTTTTTCTTTGAGGCTAGATATGAGGTGGTCTAAAGAAATGCTGAATCCTTGGTGTGGTAGGATAGAGAATGGGGAGGGTGAATTGGCTATACAATATGGAAACCAGAGTGATGGAGGAATACAATGACGGTGTCTCTAGCACCATCCTGAGGAGAGGGTGCCCTGGCTCAGAGACTGGTCTGAGAAACAGGCATATCCCATTCTTATAGTGTTGATTCATCATATACATGAATATATGATCTATCACCTAAATAGGTGCATTATTAGAGAGTAAAAGGGGGAGGCACTGTTAATAATTAATTCAGGCATCAGAACCAATGGAACTGGCCTGGGTCAATCCTAGCCCAATCCTGATCCTGTAGTCACTAAGCAAGCTTTTGATTACAATTTACCTTTCTAAAGAGTTTTGTCTACAGAGAGAATGTAACGACCATTCATTTAATAAATATATATTGAATATAACACTGAGGTTATTTCCTCACGGAGCTTACAGCCTGGTAGAGATAGTCCAAAGCTTCTACTGGGCGTGGAGATGTGCGCTGTGCTTGGAGCAGAGTGAAGCAGTTTAGGTGGATCGCTACTAAGACTTGCAGAGTTTTCCTGGGGGAACACATTAGTTTTGGAGCTGAGATCTGAATGCGATTACAACTTATTGGGCCAAGGAGCATGGGAGAGAGATTTTTAAGCCGAGGGTGTACACAGGTCAGATAAAGCATTGCTTCTTCTAGGTAAGGAAAGACGGGTAGTGGGCTGAAACTTAGCGTGAGTGAAGAGGAGGACAAGGCTTGTGAAGCAAAGATGGAGGAGGGCTGCCCTCGGAGAGCACACTCTACTCTGCTGACCTCCAGACAAGGGACACTGTCTCTCACCGAAGTAGACTCACACCCCTTGCAGTTTCCAAGCCAGATTCAGACTTGAACTGGAGGAAGGGAAGCAGAAAACTTGCAACAGAGCGGGAGAGAGACCTTTTGATTTAGATTAGATTGAACTTTTTCAAATCATTTTTTAATTTTTATGAAAATAATGTACTTAAACAGAAATGATTTGAACAGCGCTGTCACACTTACAGCAGTAACACATCCATGCCCCCCTCAACTACATACTTTGATTTCTACTTTCGAGAAGCAGTTGCTTATAACTCACTGCTTTTCAACTGCTGCTTCTGGTATTGAATTCCAAATTCCTGTTATAGCCTGAGTTTTCAATGTTGTGCATTCTTTATTAACTTCGTTCCACAGTAAATGAGGACATAGGTATTTTTCATTGCTATCCTGGCTCACCTGCTCTCTCCTTCACCATGTACTCATCTCCCCTCCAGCTTCCCAATCTAATGATATTATGATTGACTTTTGTTAAATCAGTATTCTGTGTTTACATTAATATGTCTTTATAAACAGGCAGATTTGTAGCTGAGCAAGTTATTTTCCTTGGTATTATTTTTTACTTTCCTGAGTAGGCTTCAACAATTCCTCCCAAAATGGTCTTTTTTTTAAAGGAAAGGTGCAGGTAGCAATGAAGGCAAGTAGGCAGGCAGGGAGGAAGAGAGAGGAGGAAGAAGCATCTTTATTTTTATTTAGTTGTTCACACTGGTTGCTTCCCCCTGGACCTGGGACTTGAACCCAGGGGTATGTGGTCTGCGCTCCTTTGGAGGCGATTGTCCTAACCACTGCTCCACCAGTGTGCACCCTAAATTTTTGAGCATTGTTGATAACAATCATCGAGGAACTGTGTCGGTTACATTTTTCCTTTTGCAATGCTCTTTCTGAAATCGTGTCTTCCTGAATCAAGCTGGATAGGCTGCTCTCCAGGACTGCTACAGTCTAGACCCTAGAAGTGCCCTCTGTTGTCATCCTCAGAATTCCTTTGGCCTTTGTCCTGTGTTCAGATCTCCAATCCATGATTCTTGCCTGGTTTAAACTGCACTTTTTCTGCTCCCCTGAGATAGCATGTAGGGATGGAAACAGGAGATTAACCTGACAAAGCATGTCTGAAAAGAGTAGTGGGAGAAGTCATTTCCTGTTTTCACCCCACCTTATCTAGCTTATTCAGCTGACTAGTTATATAAGTGAAGGAACATAGGATCAGATTCTGGTTTCGGAGCATTCATTCAATGTCACATGTTTATTGATATATATTAGACCGTGGGGACAAGACTGTTATAGGCCCTACCCTCTGACAGCTAATATTTATCAATGTCTTCAGATAAACGGACAGTTAGAATACAGCATAAAGGCAAGTGTAGGGTGCCAATGTGGTCATCTTCCTAAAGTGGTGTAATATAGTCACTTAACCAAGCCCCTGCTGTCTGGAAACCTCCAGTGGAATGGGGGTTTCAGTCACTCTAAGTTTTAGCTTAACAATCATTGTAGAGACTCAGCAATGTCCTAATTTGCGTTTTGTAAGCCATCATGCTTCTGTTCTTCCTGTCAGTCTTGGATTTGGAGACTCCCGGTTGGTGAATCATACTTCTGAACAATTAACTCTTTCTACATGCTATTTTCTGATCTAGTTTTAATTTTTACTATTTCTGGACTTTTGATAATATGTACAATATATATTAGACTCTACATATTTATACACACTATACACATGCACACATATATACATTTATGCATGGGCTCAAAATACTGAAGACTCTGATAACAGTGTGTTCTTCCAAGGCCAGGCAGGTGTATGGCTGGGAGATGGGGAAGAAAAGACTTATTTTGCTTTAAATCTTGTATCTTTTTTTGAAACTTGCACCATATGTATGCCTACTCACAAACTATGTCAATATAATGCTTTTAAAATAAAGAAAATACTTTTAAAATGTATTTCACATTAGGGCTTTTGCTGTAGCTATTGCTCGTTCAACCACTAATTATTTCAATTGAGGTGGAATGTATATAATATGAAATTTGCAGTTTCAAAGTGTACAATTCAGTGAGCTTTATGACATTCACAGTGTTCTGCATCCATCAAAACTACCTGGTTCTAGAACATTTGTATCACCCCGAAAGGAAGCCCTGTGACCATTAAGCAGTCACTCTCAGCTCTCTCAATGGGATATTTTAGGCTCATGACCCATGAATAACACGGGTCTGAATTGCACAGGTCCATTTATACTTGGGTGTTTTTGGTCTGTGTTTTGGGTTCTTCATTCGTGGGTTCGGCCAACTGTAGATGTCGACTGAGCAGAGAGAGGTGGTGGTGTATGAGAATGTTCCTTCTGATATTCTTTATACATTTCGTATGCTTGAACTGTTTTCTAAGAAAATATGTTTGTTATGTTCCATAAAATAGAACATTTAAAACTTTTCTTATCTTCCTCAAAATCATGAACTGCATGAAAGCTGGCTCCCCAGTGACTGGTCTATGTCCAGGATAATGATGAGGATCTGGTCACTTTAACTTGGTTAAAGATATAACAGAGCTAAAGAAGGTTGAAGAAAGCAACTGAAGTAGTGCAGTGTGTTGGTGGAATTATGGAAAAATAGCTTTTCATTTGTTGTTAAACTTGGGATTTGTATAACCCATACGAGAACAATTTCACAATGTCTATTAAAGGAAAGGAAAGCTGGGAAGAAGGGGGAAGGAAGGAGGGCAGGAACCTGCATCAGTTTACAAGAGATTTTGGTAATGCTTCTTAAGGAGCAATCTGGACAATTAATAAAGTCTTCTGGGTACATCAAATGTTGAATTTGCTAATCAATATTGCAGAAGGCAAGGAAAGGTAATCCTACTTCATTATTAATCAAACTTCGTTTCAAGCTTTACTTCAGTTTTCTTTGTAGCAGTAAATGTCCTTAACTAGAAATTTTACCTACAAAAGCTACCACATTTATATTTCTACTTATATAATAGCCAAAGAGTTGCTAGATTGCTGGAGGACAAATTTTCAAAAGATTCGACCTGGCACACCATATCTAAATCAAATAATCTCAAAAGATCTAGGTGAACTTAATAAAATCTACATAAGTAGAAATTTTGCACTTTGTTGCCAAAAGCAGATAGATGATAGGAAAAAAATATGTTATAAGAGAGAAAGGTAGAGACATTTAATTGTGTATAGGCAAGAAGCCTACGCTAACCACTAATCAAATTTGTTTCTGATTGCTAAATATAGAGAATCATATGCTAACATGAAATAAGGCTTGCTATAATTTTTAAGTTTACAGTTGGAAAATTTCCTAAACGAAAATGCCTTACTTATCTGGGTGAGTAATTATATCAATTACTAATGTTAATAAATTGGATCATAAATAGAAAAATACTGAGATTCTGAGTACTTATTGTGTGGAGGATCAAAAACTAGCCTAGTTATAATCTTACTGTGTCTTTAAATCATCATTTAATTAGGGAGGAAGGAGAATTCAGAGAAGAAACAAATTTAAATTTCTAAAGGGAGGTAAGATACAAAGGTACTCCTTGGTATGAAAAGGTGAAGAAAGCAGCAAACCTATTTCTGAACACTGATCAAAAGCACTACCTACTATAAATTTCAATCGTATTAAATATTATTAGCCTTGCTATTAAGTGAAAACCAATATATTATATATGTTCTTATTCATAAAGCACTCACACTCTACTTGAGAACACTGCCACGTCACAATCAGATTGAGATTTATGTATTAACCACTGTACTGACTACACCACACACACACACACACACACACACATACACACACACACACACACACACACAGAATGAAAGAGAAAACCCTAAAGTCACAGAATGCACTGTTCAATAAAAGTTGTTCACTGATTGTCACTAAACTGTCAAACCAAAGTCTTCCAGGAAAGTAGAGAGTGACAGTCCTGAAAATCAAACGCTTGAGAGAATGGTTTGCTTACTAGAATGCATCCCTTATTCTCAAAAAATTAAAGTTTTTCTTTTGGTTGCATTCAGAAAATACTTGCTACACATCTGCCCTCTGCTAAGGATTGGAAATTGACAGTAATACACACTTCTCCCTCTCCCTCACCTGTTGCATGCCATCAGTTGCCACATTTAGAGCTTCCACTTCTTGCATACTTGCTCTCTCTCATGCCCTCATCTCTTCCTCTCTCGCTAGGTTACAACTGCCTTAGTTGAAGACCTTACCGCAGGCTCATGTACAGATAGAATATTCACTATAGCATCTGTAGTAACAAAGGAGTGAAAACAACCTAAATATTTAAATATCCACCAGTAGAGAACTAGTGAAATGAATTGTGGTCTAATAATTGAATTCTAGGAAGCTGTTAAAAAGAATGAAGCAGCATTCTAAGGACTGATATATGAGTTACCTCTAACATATCTTAAGTGAAGAAAGTATGACTCAAAAGTCTCTATGAAATGCTACAGTTGAGTATGGAATTGATACTGTTGAAATAAAATAAAATGGAAACTAGACCAGAAAACCCTCCAAACAGATAAAACCCTTTAAGCCATGTAAGCAAAACCAAATCCAGCTAATTTTGTGAACATAAGCATAACTTAGGTTGTTTCTTGTAATAATATTAAGTTTTATCTAGCATATACAAATATGCATTTTATTTGGAAATATTTCAGGCATGCAAAAAATATACAGAATATTAGAATGAATTTTGTACATGAACAACTCCTGGTACCATACTTTATCCTTTTTGGAACATTTGCTTTAAGTCCCTTTTTTTAGGAGTGAAATATTGCCTATAGATTTCCAGCTTCCTATATACTTCTCTCTGATATTATTTTCCTCCCTCTTTTCCCAGAAATAGATATATATATACATATATATAACTTTTAAAACATTATTATTTTGCATGTTTCAATGACACCATATAAATTCTTCTGTGACTTTTTTCCCCCTCAATATCATGTGTTTGAAATTTGCCCATGTTGATAAATGGCATTTATTTTTAATTCTTTGTAGTTTTATATGAGTATATTATAATTCATTTCTCCATTCTACGGATGGGCATTTCAGTTGTTGCCAGCTTTCTACTACTGCACACAATGCTGCAAAGAATATTGCCTTATTATGTGTTTCTTTCAGCATACATAAAGATATATGGCATCTCAAGGGCGCCTATATCCAAGAGTTGAAAATTGCTCGGTCGTAGAGAAAGCAGTTCTCAGAAGGTGATGTGGTGTAGGGGAGCATTTAGTGTTCCCCCAAAACAACACTGGTATTTCTGCATGTGAATTATGTCGAGAGGAAGACTATATCATAAATTCGAAGAGGTAGATAGGGTAGAAGGCACAGTATGTTGAGACAAGGCCATGGTGAAATTTTGAGTGATTTAAGTGGGGAATTATCTGGTCAGTTTTTCATTTTAAAGACATTGTTCTAGTGGATTGTGTGGAAGATGAACTTGGATTAGAATGAGGAATATTTCAGTAAGTAAGTACACTTTGCATTGTAGGTAATAGAAAGTCAAATGATAATTGCATTAAAGAACAAGATAATTTATTGATATATTGTGAATATTCGGAGATAGCTAGGCAGGTTTGACCCAATAGCTAAATTGGTTACCAAAGATGCATTATTTTTCCAGCATTGGCTTCCTTATCTCTACCATTTTCTGGCTGCAAGATGACTGCCAGCAGCTCCTAGGACTATATATTTCATTTTCCGTGTCCAGAGTGAGAAAATGGAGACATACAGAACATTTCTCAATCAAACTAGAGTTCTGACTGTATATGCCCACTACTGAACCAGTCACTAGGCCAAAGGGTGATGGAACTATTCTGATTGGCTAACTCCATCTGGGCCCCTCCATGAGGCTAGGGGATAGTGTTATTCCAACCTAGATAGCAAGGCTACTATATCATTGGGAAGAAGTAATTCCACAGAGGAAAACCTACACAGAGGCCGTTAGGAAGGTGAAATGAAGAAATGTAAGCATGTTAGAAACCCAAAAGATATCCTCTAGAGCAGAGAAGTGAGTAAGCCTGGAGTGAGAGGCACTTATAAAGAGGTGGCAGAACAGTGAAGAGTAAGGGAGTTTGATTATGGAAGAAGGGAGACAGGGAGGAGGTGGAGTTAAAAATATGTAGAAGATAGGACTTGGCGATTTATGATTATGGGGAGATAGGGTAGTATGTTAGGCTAAATTAAACTGTCATAACAAAGAGACCTCAAGATATAATTACAATACAAAGGTGATTTCTCTCTCAGGTTCACAGTGTGTTCTAAGTTGTGGATGTTGGTGGTGGGTAGATCGGATTCACCTTTTAGGGATCCCAGTTGACCTCGCCTAGACCATATTCAGAATATAACTTCCAAGATTGCTTTGGTGATTGTAATTCTGATAGTCAGAATAGTCACGTAGGGAGCTGTGAGCGCAGATTTTATAGGCCAGACCTCAAAGTGGTCCTTGTCACTTCTCTTCTCATTTTACTGGAAAGAACCATGTCATGAGGCCATCACTAAAGTGCAAGAGAGCCTGGGATAATATGGTGCAGGTCTATACAGATTTTGGTGGACACTTGGTACTCTCTGCTACAGGTTAAATATGGTGACTTCACAGTTTCTGCCTTGAGTAGTTGATGATTAATGATGATGATAATGGTATTAGCAAATGTGTTAACTAAAGAAGGACTCAAAGTAGGAGAGAAGGGAAGATCAAGAGTTAAGATTGGGATATCTTGAGTTTGATATGTTTGTTGGCCGCACAAGTGAACATATATAATGAGCATATGGCAATACAAGCCTGGTCTTCATGAAGGCAGATCAGAATTCCAGATGTAGGTCCATTATCATGTGGTTGATTCTTGGGGGTAATCTTTGCTTGAAAGCATTACTTGGCACTTACCTTGAAACCCATCAGCTATTTTCCTTCTGCCCACCCCTTCAATCATGTGACATTTTAAAGCAGTTTATCCCTAACCAGTTTGACAGCTTAGTACTTCAAAGCTAAATTTATTCTTCAAATCCGGAGATGTCTTCCTCTCACAGATTGTTTGTAAAAATGTCAAAATAATATCAATGCTAGCATGATGGCTAGGGGATCCCATTGTTAGCAGGTCTCCAACTAGAGAAGTACTTTATAATCACTGCCTTTGATTGCCTGTCTTTAATTCAGCTCTCCATGCTTAACAAAACAAGACTTTTAAACAAATTATCTACAGGTTGCACCTTATTCAAATGCTTATTTATCCTTGTTGTACATGAATTTTTCCTTAAAGAAACTGTGTTCTTCTTCTTCTAATAAGTTGTGATTGATTGTGTTTCTCATGATCCTAGATTCGTAATAGAATCTGAGAATTTTACATGCAGATGATGGGACTCACAGTTTTCAGGGCTATTCCAAAGCTCCCCTCATGGATGGGATTGTATTACTAGAAAACTCTTTTAGGAAAAAGATTGTTATGCTTTGGCTTTGGCAAATATTTGCTTTGGAACTAAAGACCTACAGTGTGTCTTCCAGATACTCTTCTTCTTTGCATGGATTGTCAGTGTTTAAGAGGATCTTAGAGATTTGCCCCTAATTCACTATCATGACCCCAACTGAAACACTTAAATAGTCCTATAGATTTAACTTGAACATGGTTAGTATTGGGCTGCTTGGTACATTTTTTTTAAGGAGAAGTTCAGGCAGGAATGAAGGTGAGTAGGCAGGCAGGAACAGAGAGGAAAAAGAAACACTTATTTTATTTAGTTGTTCATCTTGGTTGTTTTCCCCTGGCCCTTGGTCTTGAACCTGGGTCCTTTGGATGTATGTGGTGAACTATGTCCAGTGGCCTTATCCACTAAGCCAAAAGGGCATGCCTTTTATAGGACGATTATTTCCCTAATGGAGCAACTTTAAGGTTATGTAGTTTTCAACTGGCCTCAAATCTACCTGATTCTAGTTCTAATTATTAGCTCTAAAACAGCATATAACAAATTGAATTTTTCTTAAATATCTTTTTAATTGCAGTAATATTGGTTTATAACACTATATAGGTTTTAGGAGTGCAGGTTCAGTCTTCATTAAACATGTGACATTACAACACACCCACCACTAAATTTTGAATAATCCTTCACTACCATCCATTGAATTCTTTTTTCCCTCTGCTCCCACCCCCCACACCTTCCTCTCTGGTAACCTGATTTCTGTTGTCAGAGTTCAAGGTTTAGTTTTTGTTTTGTTTTGCCTGTTCATTTGTTTTGTTTCTTTATATTCCACATTTGAATGAAATAAACTGATAATCCAAATATGTTCTATGTAATGCATGGTTCATTGTTTGGTGGGAACAGTATATTCTAAAGCACTAGAAGACTGCGGAATAAGATGGTCGATATAAGAGTTCTCTGAGGATTGAAGGCCACTTCGAATGCTACTACCATTTTACCTTGCTCTTTCACCTGGAAGTGATTTCTTCTTTATTTGTATTCTCATAGTTCTTTCTTGCCATGTGTTTCACCCCACACTGTATTATGTATATCCGTCTATATGTTTAACCTCCTAAAAGATAAAACAGATTTTTAAGAGGAGCTAATGTTTTATTCATCTTTGAATGCCCTAGACAACCACACCTAGTGACTGAGTTTAGTTTGTACCCAGTGGTTATTGAATGAATGCATAAATCTAAGCTGGCTAAATATGTAAAGGACCATTTAATATGTTTATTGGTAGTAGAGGATCTAATTAGAAGTAAAAACCTGTAATATAAATACTAAAATAATATATGTGATAATAAGGCATAAAAACAATTAATTATAATATTCAGGTATGAACTTATTAGTGGGGATTGTTTATATTTATGCATTAGATACTCTGTGTGTTTGGTAGGAGGAAAGCATACTTACATAGAAAGAATATTATCAGCACCATCTATTATAAGACATGGAATCCAGCAATTTCAGATCTGCCTATTTGGACATTTTAAATGGTGAATTTAAAAATTGGCTTCTGCAAACTCTTTTGTGCCTGGGGAATGTTTAACTCTGGTGAGAGTCACTCATTTTATAAATTAATAGCATCTCATCTTGAAGAAATTAGCAGAATTTTTAGGCAAGAAGAAATATCCATATTGATCCAGATGATGATAATTTTAATCTTTTTTTAAGTTAAAATTGTATTGAAAGAGCATTGCATTATAACATTATATATAGACTTAAGGTATTTATTATTTTAAGTCAACAAATCAGCCTCTGTATACAATATACTAAGTTCACCACTAGCAGTCCAATTCTATCCTTCACTATATAATTTACCTCTTTTATCCAAATTGCTGTCCCTTTTCCTTCACTTCTGGTAACCAATAATTTGATCCTCTAGACTAGAACTCTATTTTTATTTGATTTGGTTCCTTTGTTGGGTTTCTCTCTATACCACACAAGTGAAATTATGCCATAGCTTTCTTTCTCTTTTTGACTTACTTCACTAGGCATAATTCCCTTAACATCCATCCATATTGTTCCAGTTGGAAGGATTTCATATTTTTTAAAAAAATAGATGTGTATGCCATTATGTATATATACCACATCTTCTTTATGTACTCATCGGCAAATGGCCACTTGAGTTACTTCCAGCTGTTGGCTATTGTAGTAATGCTGCAATAAACATAAGGTTCACATATCCATATCTCTTCAGATTTCTGTTTTTTTTTTGGTAAATACCCAGAAATTGGATAACAGAATCATGGAATTTGTATTTCCCATATTTTTGAAGAACTATTTCTGAAGAATATTCTAACTTCTTTCCATCAAGGGTACACCAATTTACACTCGACCAACAGTGCATTTATTAGGTTTCCTTTTCTCCATATCCTCAACAATACTTGCTGTTTCTAGATTTTTGGATAATAGATATTTTCACAGGTTTGAGATGATCCCTTGTTTTGTTTATAACTTATTTTAAGTGGAAAGAAAGTTAATCTAAAGCTCATTCTAACATTTCACATTTTAACTCACCCCCCCCATTTTATATTTTTAGTATTTTGCTGCTTCTAAGTGCAATTTCATTCATTTTATAGAAATCACTTTGATATTGCTTATAACACTGGTTTAGTCCTGATCAATTTCTTTATCTTTCATTTTTCTGTGAAGTTCTTTATCACTTTTTAAATTCAAAGCAATAACCTAGCAGGTTAGAGTATTCTTGGATGGAAATCCTTTTCTTTTAGCATGTTGAATACATCATGCCATTCCCTTCTGACTTGTAAGGTTCCGCTGAGAAATATGCAAAATCTTTTGGGGGCTCTCTTGTATGGGACTTCTTTTTCTCTAACTGCTTTTAAGATTTTATCTTCATCTTGGACTTTTATCATTTTAATTATAATGTGTCTTAGAGTGTCTGTTTGGGTTCCTTTTGTTTGGAACTTTGTGATTTTCCTGTATGTAGAGTCTGTTTCCTTCTCCAGGTTAGGAAAGTTCTCAGTATTATATCTTCTGTTAAGGTTTGTACCCCCATTTCTCTCTCTTCTCCTTCTGGAACCTCTATGATATAAATGTTCCTCTTGATGTTATCCGATAAGTCTTGTGCTACCTTCATTTCTTTTCATTCTTTTGTTCTGTTTGCTGATACACTTGGGTGCTTTTCACTGCCCTTCTAGCTTACTTATTGATTGGGAGATTCTTCCAGTTTCTTGTTGAGCCCCTCTATTTTGTCTTTTAGTTCCACTATTGTGTTTTTTAGCCCTATGGATTCTGTTTGGGCCTTTCTCATATTTTCTCTCTCTTTGTTGTAGATCTTATTTGTTTACCCATTGTTTTCTCCGAATTTCACTGAGAATCGTCAAGACTGTTGCTTTGCAGTCTTATTTAGGTAGTTTTCTTAATTCTGTTGCATTAAGAATTTTCTCCGGGGTTTTGTTTTGATGTATCATTTGGAGTAAGTTTCTGTGTTCCTCATTTTTGGGGGGCACCCTGTGTTTATTTCTGTAAATTAGGCTAAATGCCTTTCTTTCTTTATCTTGATGTCTTAGTCTTGTGTTAGGATTTCAGATTGTAGAGTAGAGGTCTGGAGACAGGAGTTCTAGCTACAGGGTCTGGGAGTGTTAGGCTGGAGGCAAGCAGGTGGGTCAGCAGCAGTCGCTGGAAGGGGAGAGGCAGCTGTTTTTCAGACTGCAGAATCTTTCTTGTGATCCTCTCTGAGACAGCTACCCCAGCAGAGCTGGAAGCTCCACAAACCGAGCTTTACAGGAAAGCACACAGCTGTTTGTCCTGGGGTTACAGGCTCTGACTGAAGGCTGCTCTCCTAGGTGACTGATGCCCTGGTAGCCGTGAGAACCAGAACCAGGAGAAACTGTCCTCTGACCTGCTGATGGCGGAGTGGTAGTGATTTTGACCTCTAACTCTATTTCAATAAGGCATCCCTTGGCACTGACCCTAACTCCATTATGGTGTCCATTCGTGCTCGTGCCATGCAGACAAAAGGAAGTCTGAGAGGACAGCTGGTAGTGTCTCTGTTCACAGGCAGGCTCTTCCGCTTTCTTATTCACTCTACTGAAGTTTTTGGTTCAACAAGTGAAACATCTTCAGTTAGATCTGTAGATCCGTGTACTTTTCATTTGTCAGCTTGCCCTATTCACTGTCCTGTGTCGTGTCCTTTGCTCCCCAGAGTCCCATTCCTCTCCCAGTGGAAAGCCCCCTCTTTTCCACACCAGGATGTGCATACTCCCCTCTAGGGAGCAGTTCCTAGATGCTGGGGCACCCTATGTGGAGTAAGCCCTTCAGTCCCTGGGAAGAGACTCTATCACTGGTGTCCCTTACGACCTTGGGTCACAGTGCCTGGGTAGTGATACTAATGAGAATGTGTCTCGGCTTTTACTACCCTTACCAATATTTCCTGTCACTTTTTTTTTGTGGAGATGCTCATCCCCAATCTTCAGTTTTTCCCCCCAAAGCTTGTAGTTTGCATTTAGATGCAATTTTTTTGTGTCTATGGAGAGGAGGAGAGCTCAAGATCATGCTAGTCTACCCTCTTGATTGTGTCTCAATAATCTTAAAAATAGCAAAATTTGGTGTTTACTTTGTGCTAAGCTATTGTGAGATAATATAAAATATATATGGAAGTCTCCTGGCACAGACTTCTTAAAACCCTTGTAAATTTCCTAAGTGATAAGAGTACCAGGGGCATTGAGTTTTCAAATGTTTGGTCTTTGACTCCGGTTTCTGACAGAACTTCTGCATCCCTTGGAGTTTTCTTAGGTGGTAAGAGTGTCTTTTGTTCTAATGAAGTGAATCTTCGTGGGCTTCTAGACAGCGTCATAATGGGGGTTGTTGGGCTTGTGAACACACCTGTGTGCTAGGAACATGGTGTACCCCAACTACTTGGAGATAGGATTTTCTGTTCTCTGTACCCTTCCAGATCTCAGTTTGTGTATTTCTTCATCTGACTGTTCACCTACAGCCTTTATCATAATCTCTGTTATATAATGAACCAGTAAATATAAATGAATATTTCCCTGGTTTTTAAAAGCTGTTCTAGCAAAGTATTGAATCCAAGGAGAGGGCCACAGGAACCTCAGTGTATGGTAGGTGAGTCAGAAGTGCAAGTGACAATCTGGAACTTGTGATTGGCATCTGAAGTGGTGAGGGACCGAACCCTTAATTTATAGGACCTGATGCTATCTCCAGGAAGAACCGTCAGAGCTGACCTGAAATGCAAGCCACCCAGATGGTGTTACAAAATTGTTTGCTGTGTTGGAAACCCATCCATCTGGTGTCACAGGTGTTGTGAGAGAAGAGAAGAACATAGCTTTTTTCCTATAGCCACCTTGCATTATCTTGTTTAATATTTACAGCTATCTTGGGATGTTGTTCCTGGAGTTGTCCTTATTTTGGGAATGAGAAAATGGATTCGGAGAGTTTCAAGAAATTGTCCATAGTGAGCAGTACAGCAGTACTTGATCTAGAGCCCAAACTTTTGAAGTGTTCTACTCTTGCACTCGTTTCATGATGATCCACAAAAACCCATCTAGCTTCTAATAGGTGTAAGGTACTGTTTTTAGGCATTAGCATCAAAATAAAGATATATAAATCATGAGATATCGAAGACTATTCCTGTTCTTGCACTTACAGCTTTTCTGGAAGGATCACAGTTCCATGTAATGGAATCCTAGTGTATGCCTCACGGAGTGTCAGCTGTTGAACACTGACACAGTCTTCCATAGGTACTGCTACAGTCTTAGCTGCATTTATTCTCATAAACATCCTCCTTTTTAAATTTTTCACTGTGTGCTTTGGACAAACATAGGGCCTTTCACAGAGGCCTAAAGATTCAAGAGACAAGAGCAGTGCTCAGATTTCTCCCCCTTAACCAAACTCTGCAGGAGATGAGATTTTCTAAGTCAGCGATTCTCAGCAGGGGGCTATTTTGTTCCCCAGGTGAGACTTGGCGATATCCGGAGAGATGTTAGGTGGTCACAAGTGGGCAAGCACTGCTAATACCTAGTGGGTAGACTCCAGAGATGCTGCTCAACAGGGTTGAAAAGGACAGCCTCACAACAAAGAATGAGCCCCCTCAAAATGTCAATAGTGTGGAGACGGAGTGATTGTATTCTGAGCTAAGTTTTCCACTTATTTTCACATGTTCCCAATTAGTAAAGTAATGCCTATTCTTTGTAGAAAATCCCCCAAATACAAGCAGACCAAAAAAGAAACAAGTTACCCATAGTCCCACCCCTCAGAAGTAATCACTATTGATATTTTGCTGCAGCGGCTCGATAAGCTGGTTGTATCCATGGAGCTTTGAAAAGCCTTGGGGCTCCAGTCCCAGATATTCTGATTGTAGTCTTTTCTCCATGCTTATGTACTGCTATGTAATCCACTTTAATCCCTTAACAATATTTTCTGAGCATTTTCCTGTGCCAGGGGTTAGCAAACTACAGCTGCCTGCCAAGTCTGACCTGCCAGCTGTTCAGCCTGAGAGGTAAGCATGGCCTCCAGTGAAAAGAAGGGTCTTACATTTTAAATGGTTGATGGAATTAGACTGTTAGTAGCGAACTCACTACAGTAGATACAAATGTTGATTTATAATGACAGACACCTGGAGTCTATAGAATGTTACAAACCAATGTTGCTTCAATAAAAAATGAAATAAGAAAAGAATTGAAAAGAGCACTCTCACCAGCATGTCCATAAATTTCTATTTAGGCCAAGGTCCCAAAAGTACATGATACCTTTTTTTTACAAAAATATAAGTGATTGAACAAAATCAAAAGCAGCATTTTCTATGACACCTGGGAATTCACGGCGCTCAAATTCTGGAGTACAGCCATGCCCTTTCATTTCCATCTTGTCTGTGACTGCCTTCACATTGTCATGACTGGGTTTTGTACCTAGTTGTGAGAGGGACTTTAGCTCCCTGAAACCTTGGAATAGGTACCCTCTAGCCCATTACAGTAAAAGGTTGCCAACCTCTGTCTCAGGTCACTTGGTGCTTCTATTCTTTCCTGGACTTAACAGCATTGCATCCTTCTATATAGATCAGTTAAGTGATTTCGAATTTTTGGCTATTATAATAGAATATCTTAATTGACTAACACGTATACATACTTCCTCCAAGAAAATGTCCTGTAGGAAATCCTTTTCAAAGGCTTTGTTCATACAGTCAAATCAGTATCCCGAAAATTGATGTCATGGTTTTCTCTTATGGGATTTGGGCTGTACTACCTTTTGCTCTCGTGACATGGCTGCTGGTATGAGAGACCCCGTGGTACTTGCTGTCCAGGGAGTTTCTCCAGCACACTGGTGGGGGCTTCTTGCTCATCATCACGGAGGACTGGCTGTGCACCTGCTCTGCCTACCGGCACCCCGCTGATCCCTCTGCAGTCCAGTGAGCTATAGTCAGACCCTCTTCAGTGGGATCTCAGTCAGGGATGGGGATGGTGGCTCTTCTCAGATTGTTCCTTTCTGATAATCTCTCTGAGTCCCATTCTATGCTTGTATTCTTTCCACTCTGTTACCGTATTAGTTAACCATCTCTGATTAGGTAGCGGGTCTTGATTGTGAATGTTCCCAGTTCTCATGACAGCTTCGATTTCTGTCTCCTGACTGGAATGACACAGCTTCTTTGGAATGTTTGATTAACTTTAGACCCTCACATAGGTCCTTGTCTCCCAGCTGAGCTACTGTTGTTGGATTGGAAGGGAGGGCCAATAGAGTGACAGGCACCGGAGCTTTTGGCTTGAGATGGGCTCAGGTGCCTTGGCTGGCTAGGTAGGTGGCATGTGTGTAGAACGCGCTGGCAGGTGGAGCAATTGGGACCAGTGTTCCTGGGAGTCCTTCCCCTCGTGTCTGTTCCAGACTGAAGAGGAGTTTGGGTGCACTGTTAGACGTGGTGCGGGCTTGAAATTGTGAGGAAGAGCCTTTTGGATTCTTGTCCAAAAGAAACTGGAACAGATTAGTGAGTTCCAGATGGCAAAGGGCCTCTGATTCAGTCCAGAGACGCCCCTGGAGCAGCCACATTATTCCAGCTACTTTCACCTGCAAGCACCTGGTTGCCCTGTTGATGGTCACGAAAAGAGCGCCCCAGCCCTGAAGGACTTTAGCCTTCCGAGGAGCAGACAAGCTGCATCCACATATATGCTATTGTTTCAATATTCTAATATGATACTGCATTTTGGGTAATTATCTGTATGAACTGTATGTACTGATTGTTAATATAAGCGATTTGCATATTGAGTTTGCTTTTCTTGGTGTCTGCACTCTCTTGTCCCCAGGGATGTGGTGGAGCACGGGGTTATGTCGTACCACCTTGCTCCTGCTGGCAGAGACACAGGTGCGGAGCTGTGGGCATGATGAATCAAACGCCAATTGCATCACTGCCGCCTGTGCTCAGCTCAAATTGCCGTCAGTGGAGGAAATAGAATTCATTAGTTTTCTTTCAGGGCAATGCCAACACATAGGTTTCAGAGAATGTATAATGGCAGCAAGGAGAAATGGGCAGAGCCCGATCTTTGCATTTCCCTGAGCAGCTCTGGCAGCAGATGAAGCGATGAACCTTTGGACACACTGTCTTGGTCAGTAGCTGTTTAAGATGACAGTATCCCTGTGGCAGAATTTTCTGCGGATAACTGATGACAATTTGTCACTCTCTCTCAGGGCTGTTGAGAAAAGAATATTCATTTTTCTAGAGACTCCACACTGCTATAAATGCTCACAGAAAATATTATCATGTACCCAAACAGCTTTTTTTTTTAAGGAGTCAGATAAAAAATAAAATGCATGAAAATCACACTTGCCAACTTATGTAATGAGTTGTCTAGGGTGATGAGTCCAGATCCTTTATTTTCATATCTATTTTTTTTTTTTGGCATTGACTGGGCTAATGCCATTTGACAACAAGCGTGGGGCTCAGGTGTGGTGATGGAACACTGCATCTGGGGAGAAATAAAGACTCCGTTAGCAAAATTTATCCTCCCAGGGGTCCTGGCCTGGATGGGAACAAGAAACGAGTTTAGCCCAAGTTCTAGCTTCATATTTCCCAAACTAGACTGATCTTGGAGATTTGGATTAGAATTCTGCGGTGGCATCCAGGAATTTGTTTTTTTAACAAGTACCTAAGTTGCAAATTTGATTCTTTCAGTCTGGAAAGCATCATTCTTGTGCCTACATTCAGAAATGAAGTTTATTTTTAAAGGCACTTAGATTTTTCTGCTAGTCCAGCCAGATTTAGCTTGGCATGATTTACCTACATAAATAGATATTTTTTAAGACTTGGGAACACTGGTCTCCTCATTTGGGAGAAAACAACAACAAAAACCAACTCCCTGTATTGAAGTGAGCCGCTAAAAGGCAAACACCTGGCCTTTTCTTCCAAAGAAAGCTGCTTGGACTGGGAGACTGTGTGAGCTGAAATGTTTTCACATTAAATATCAGCCTTCTTCCTCCTTCCTGATACACACTTCTTTTTTCCTTTTAAAACATGGCATTTATTGCCTTTCTTTTCTGATGACAAAAATAATCCATGCCCAATACGAAAACTCCCGAAGAAATAACAAAATAAAAATCTATAGTTTCCCTGCTCAGAGAAAACCTTGCTATGTGTTTCCTCAAGGCACAGTAGATGTGTTTCTTGAGGCTTCTAATTACAATCCAGCATGACCCCTTTGTGAGGAAAAGTAATTGTAAGTTAAAACAGGATTGTTAAGGTGGCCTCTAGAAAACAGGGTTTCACTTCGGCCACATTTTCAGATCTTAAAAATGCTGGCGTATCAAATTGCCCTTTGAATTCTGAGAATGCATTATTTTTAGAATTTATAAACACTGTCTGCTAAAGTTGTGGTGCCTTTTTAAAATAAAAAAACTCTTTAGATGGGTATCATTCAGTCAATCTAAAATTGCTGGAAATTCGTTATGAGGATGCAGCATTTGATAAGACCAATAAAGTTGCTTCTGCCAGTGATCGTGTTTTCTGGGGTAGGGGTCAGAGAATAAACACACTTATTAGAGCGTTTTAGATTCTTTGGATTGTATCATCAAGAAAAGTCCTCTGAAGAGGCATCAGAGTTAACAACTGAAATATAAAAGCGGGGGCATGTCCTTGTGACTCAGTGGCTAAGTGGGGCATGGAAAACTCAGGGATCCAGGTTTGCGACCTAGGGCAGGGGTGAAGAACCAAAATAGAGAAATAAATAAAGATGCTTCTTCTTCCTCTCCCTTTATTCCTCTTGCTCTTTCCATATATTTCCCAATCTTGGGAAAACGAGGGGGTCTGTTTCCTCAGAACCTTGACAGAATGTGTTACAGAGTGGTTTGAATTGAGTTTGGCTAGTCCACAAGGTTAGAATTAGTGTGGATTTGATTTGATTTTCTTTCTGTTTGTGTGAAATTAAATATCTTGCCATATTTAAGGTCTATTTTTTGTATCTTTTTTCAGTGAAATGCCTTATTTTTTACCCTTTTTTCCCATTGAGTTGTTGGTCTCTCTTTTCATTTGAAAAAATTGTTTTGACTTTAAATAGTGAGGGTCTATTTCCCATTCACACTATTTGTTTGTCAAGGATTGGAGTTCTACTCCACATTGCCCTCCATTTTTAAGTGTTAACTGTGACCACGATGTTGGACAGCAGATGTCTAGAACATACTCACCTTGTGTAACTGAAACTTTATACCCATTGAACAGCAACTTCCTATTCCCCCAAACTCTTCTTTTGTTACTTGCAGATATCTGACACATGGAGTTTAGTGTTGTGTCGTGTATGAAGTGTGGATCTAATTTTCTCTTTTTCCAAATGGTTACCCAAATGGCTACCCATGTTTACTAAAAAGTTAATATTTGCTCCAGTGATATGAGCTTCCATCCTCACCGTATATTTCTACGTATACCCAGGGGTATTACCCAGGGATATTTCTGAGCCCTCTGCTCTATAAACTGACTTGTCTATTCAAGCACCAGCACCACAATTACAGACACTTTATAATCTGTTGTAATAATGGTAAAACCCCTTTCGTTCTCGTCACTTTTCCGTTTGAAAGCACATACTGCTCTGATACCCAAGGTCTCTCCTTCAGGGATTTTTTTTTTGTCTTTTTGAGAATGATTTTTGTTCATTCTTAGGTCCTTTGTTACCCTCTTCTCCAGAAGTTTTTCTGGGTGGCTCTAGCTTTCTGCAAAGGTTTGAGGAGAGAACTTCGAAGTTAGCTATACTGCACATTGGAATTTGCTTTTCTGCTTACAAGTCATTTGATTTTTTTTCTATTTCTTGGTCTTCATAGTAATGATGAAAGTTTGAGACTTTTGTGGTTTCTTATTTTCTTCTTGATTTGTGTAGTTTCTTGGAGAATATGCAAAAAATCTTATTTAGATGGTTACCATTAGCTCACTGTATTGCAAGTCTTTTAAAGGACAATAAGCTCACATCAAAAATACTATTGTTCATTGGTGCGCCCTTGTGGCTTAGTGGTTAAGTCCACGGGTTCTAGCTGGTGCAGTCCACATACATTCAGGGGTGGGGGAACAACCAAGATGAACAGTTAAATAAATAAATGCTTTTTTCCTCCTCTCCCTACCTGTCTGTGTGGCTACTTGTCTTCATTTCTGCCTGTGCCTCCCCTTTCAAAAACCCCTATTGTTCTTATAGAAAATCTTCTAATAGTCTAAAGTTCTTGAACTTCTTCCTACCCTGGTCAGAGCAATACCTGCTAGGAAGACAAAGTACTAGGAAATAGGAATCTAAGACCAATATAAAAGCTATTACAGTTTCTTGGTAATGCATGAATTTGTCAAAAATGAGTAATAGTAGTACACTTTTCCTATAATGACATTAGCATTTTCTAGCAAGCCTTTTAATAATATCAATTTTTTTATATAATTTCAAAGAGCTTTTATATCAATTGAATTATTTACTTATGCTTTAGGTATTAGTTCCTGTAGGCCTTCTGGCTATCACTTAGAGAAAGGCAAAGTGTGTAATTTAGGCAGTATCTCTCTATTCTTAGAGGCTTGTTTAGCTTCTGTTAACATTGGCTGGACATGATTTACCCTGTCTTATTGCCACTGTGCCTTTAACATGTATTTTTAAATGAGAAAAGTAATCACTTGAGCTGCATAATAATTTGGGGAAAGTGACTTTATATACCAGTTGTCTTTGGGAGTTTTGAAAATAATAGAAAGTATTGGCACCCTAGTCTTTAAAATGTCACTTCATTGTCACTAAAAACAGTATTTTTGATGACATTACTCTGATAATTTTGCTTGTTGGAACATCATTAAATAGACTGATTGCTGCCCTAAGTGATTAGTTTGATAAGATTATATCCTTGATGTGATAAACTTATAACTTTAAAAAAGTCATCTTTTTTTAGTAAAAGGTGACAGATTATTCAGTCATAAGGAAGCCAGAATACCCTCTTAACTGTTTTTAAGCAAATAGTTCATTAGTATTAAGTATAGCCAAGTTTTTAAAAAAAATTATTGTTACTACAGGAATATTACATCATAACATTATATAGGCTTCAGGTATGCATCACTGTAAATCAACATCTGCATACAATTTATTACATATACCACCATCAGTCCAGGTCTACCATATTGTTGTGAAAAAGATCTCCAGAACCTTTTCATGATTTTGAATCTGATTCTCTATACTCATTAAACAGTTCCCCATTTCCCTCTTTTTTCCAGTCCTGGTAACTACCATTCTACTTTCTGTTTCTATGAATTTGGCTACGTTAGATGCCTCATATAAGCATGGTACATAAATCTCTGCAAATTAGTGTTTTTGTATCTTTTGAGTAAACACTCAGAAGTGGGATGGCTGGATCATATGAGATTTCCATTTTCAACTTTTTGAGTAGTTGTCATAGTATTTTCCAAAGGGGTTGCACCGATTTGCACTCCTACCAACAGTATTAAAGTGTTCCCTTTTCTCCACATCCTCACCAGCATTTGTTGTTTCCAGACTTTTGGATAATAACTAGTCTCTCAGGTGTAAGGTGATATCTCATTGTTGTTTTGATTTGCGTTTCCCTGATGACCAGTGAGTAGGAACGTAATTTCATGTGCCTGTTGGCCATCTGTATATTCTCTTCAGAAAAAATGTCTCTTCAGTTCCTCTTCCCATTTTTTAAAATTAGTTGTTCACGTCGGTCCCAGATCTTGCACCCAGGACCTCGGGATGTATATGAGACTGCTCTCAGGTGTACTAGACTGCTAGGCCACCAGAGTGCGCCCTATTCTTTATAGCTTTCACAAATATTTTCTCCAAGTCTGTCACTTGTCTTTTCATTCTCTTCACATTGTCTTTTGTAGAAAGCAAAAGTTATTAATGAAGTCCTGTTTATCAATGATTTTTTTTCACGAATTGTGTCTTCCGTGTTATATTTTAAAAGGTGCTACCAAATCCAAGGTAATTGAATTTTCTCTGCCTTATCTTCCAGGAATTTTGTTGTTTTGCATTTTACATTTAGGTTGATGATACATTTGGAGTTAACTTTTGAGAAGGATGTGAGGGCTATATTAAGATTCCTTTTTTCCTCAGGTGTTTGTCCAATTCTTTCATCAGCACCAGTTGTTAAATGGACTATCTTTGCTTTATTATATGACGTGGTTCTTTTATTAAAAAGCTATTGACTTCATGGGGGGCATTTCTATGCTTGATATTCTGTTCTCTTGATCTGTTTATCTGTTCTTTTCCCAGAAAGCACACTGTCTTGATTATTGCTTCCTTACTATAGCTTTGTTATAAGTCTTGAGGTTGGGTACTGTATGTCTCCAACTTTATTTTTCTTCTTCAATATTGTATTGGTATCGAGTCTTTTGCCTCTGTATGTAGACTCAAGAATAAGTTTTTCTATATCCATAAAAGAACTTGAGTAGATTTTGATGCGGTTTGCATTGAATCTATTAATCGACTTGGAAAGAACTGGCATCTTAACAATATTGCTTCCTCCTACTCATGAACATAGGGTGTCTCTCCATTTATTTAGCTTGATTTTGTTCAGCAGAATTTTCGTCACTTAGATCTCTTAGTTAGATTTATACCTAAGTGTTTCATTTTTGGGTCCTAATGAAAATGGTGTTGTGTGTTTAATTTCGTATTCCACTGTCATTTTTTATATATATGAAAGCAATGGACTTTTGCATATTAACCTTGTATTCTGTAATGTTGTTATAGTTGCTTATTAGTTCCAAGAGGTTTTCTCGTCTATTCTTTTGAATTTTCTACATAGACAACTATGTCATTTGTGAACAATCATAGTTTTATGTCCTCTTCCTAATCTGTATATCTTTATTTCCTTCTCTCACCTTATTGTTTTAGCAAGGATTCTGGTAAAGAAGTGATGACAGAGGATATCCTTGACCTTAGTGGGAAAGCTTGGAGTATCTCACCATTAAATATGAGGTTAGCTGTGGGTTTTTTTTATAGTCTTTATCAAGTTGTCAAAGTTCCTGTCTATTCTACTTTACTGAAAGTTTTTTAAAATCATAAATTAGTATTTTTTGTGAAATGCTTTTTATGCATCTGTTGATAGGACCCTATGAATTTGTCCTTCTGATATGATGGATTACCTTAATTGATTTTCAAACAGTACTTAAAAAAAATTTAAAAAATGCATTTTGGTGTGTCCAGGTTTGAGTTAAAGAGGAAAATAATGCCGTTCCTTCCTTTTATTTCTAAGGAGAAATCCAAAATAATAAAATGTGTCTCAAAACTACAAGAGAGATTTAGGCTACTTTCTACTGGGCATATACCACCTGTATCCCTGTTGCAGGTATTTCACAGTTAGGATAATTGTAGCAGTTTATCAAATTGGCAAATGCTCAGTAATCATTTTTGTCTCTATTAGGCCAGAATAGATAGAAAATAAGAGGACACCCGTTGGTATCCTTACAGCTGTGTCTGAATTGGAAGGCCCCCATACTCATTATTCCAGACAGTGGTCGAACTGAAGGAACTCTGGCATTTTCTATAATGGTGGTTGTCTATATATGCTCGAATCATCCTGGATACTCTTACTACCCAACCCAGTGTTTCTGTTTAGGCAATTCCTTTTCCAGCTGTATTTGTAAGCTCCCAATTATTTATAAACCCGGAGTACAAGGATTAAAATTCAAGAATCGTGAGATTCTCCAGTATTCTGAAATTGTGAGACCAGGCAGCAGAAGGAAGTGTTTTTAAACTTAGGAATATATTATTTCAGCTTTAGTACATTCAGATGCACAATATGCTAAATGGCTTTTTTCAGACCAATAGTTAATTATCCAGTGGTCCAGTTATGAACAATTCATTCATGAGGAAATGGTAAGAACTCTTACCATTGTGAGAATTGGTTTGTTTTAAAACTTTACATAGATTTGTGTATCCACATACTAACCTAAGGTAATTTTAAAGGAATTTTTCTATTCATTTTTATTAGATTTTACCAAATGGAATATAACTATAAAGCAACAAGATATTTTAAAGTACATATATCTCAGACATCCACATAACTTTATTGATCAAAAACAGCTCAAAGAAGGTTAAATGGTTGTTACCATTGCTTGAACATTTATTTTTTTAAGGGAAAGGCGCAGGCAGGAATGGAGGCGAATAGGCAGACAGGAAGAGAGGAAGAAGAAGCGTTTTATTTATTCATTTTTTATTTTGTGGTTCACACTGGTTGTTCCCCCCACCCCCCGAGTCCTGGGACTTGAACCCAGGGTCATGTGGCCTGTGCTCCTTTGGAGGTGATTGACCTAACTGCTACTCCAGCAGGGCACACCTGCTCCAACATTTAAAAAAATATTTTCTAGAATTTTCTTGAGCTGGTTTATGTGCCATGCAAGGACCTAGTGAAAGGAGATGCTGATATTTCTTATCAAACTCAAGCACAATTTTCCAGTCTTTAGAAGCAAAAACAATTTTGTATTTTGAGCATAGTAAGTATAAGTTGAAAGTAGTAGATCAAATCAGTTAGAAGTCTATTTTGAGCTAATTTCTAGAGATTTCTTTGTAAACTAATGAATGTTGCCATTAAAAACCTTATATTCTGGACAGAGGACAAAAACAGCATCTAATATATGTCTTAATTTAACGAAGAATCTGTTTTTGTCTTGGCTAATGCATAATTGCCTGTGTGTTCATGTCTACTCAGAGGCTTCTGGAATCAGTTAATTTGAAGAAGTTAAGAATTCAGTTATATTCTTGTCGCTATTATAAATTTGCTTAATAAGTTTTTTTTTAATAATCAGTACCAAGTGATACTTCAGGAAAGTTCCTGCCCAAATGATTAAAAATATGGAATGTAGGCTAAATGATGCAAATTGTCCTGCTTATGTATTCCTGTCTTGGTTTGAGATTCTTCCATGTATGCTTTTATTTTCTTTTATGTATGTATGTATTGTGTATATATATATATATATATACATACATATATATATATTACTCTAGCTATATGTATCGTATATAACTATATATGGTTATACAATCAGCATGTAATTAATTATACACATATATTATACATATAGTTATAGTAATATATATTTTATCTTTCTCTAGTTCTAGGGAGCATGTGCAGAAGTTACAAAATGGTGGTCTTTAGTTGCGATTTACTTTTGCTTGTTCCGAAGAATGTTGGTTTATACAGTTTTTAAAACTTGACTTACTTAAAAACTAGAATTTCAAATCCATCTCTCTGGTTTCTCTTGAGCAATCAGAAGGTCTGGCAATACTTCCCTCCTAACAACAAATCCGGTCAAACTGAGTGGACGCTGCTGCTATGGTATGAACCTCCTGTCCTGCCATTCAACATAGTTCCTACCACTTCCTGTGGCTCCCTGACTCACAGACTTAGAGTCAATTATTTATTGTGTAATATTAGGCTTGATATAAGTCCTAGTGAGGATTTCACTTTTACCCTGAAATTAATGGGGGAAGGTTTTAAGTGGAGGAGTGATATGGTATAGGGCCATGGAAATTTGGCTTATTTGGGGAGATACCCATCTCCTATAAGAATGAGTGTTTATTTGTACACACTTGCTTCTTCCAAGTTCAGGTAATAGCTCTTTTCTGCCTGGTGGGTTTGCAATCCCCATCCACTTCACATTTTGGCCTAAAAGGAGTCAGACTGTCTCTGATTGCTCTTAACCAGCCTTTTTTGTGCATTTGTCTTCCAAGGAGTGATTTTTCTGTCTCCTGAGGCTGCCTCGCATTGTGGGAAACTGTGGTATTGAACTGCCATGACTGTATAAACAACAGAGCTTAGTGCCAGGAGGCCCTCGAATAGCCAACGAGTATGAATTGAGTGATGATACTATTCACAACGCCTCCCTCACTATTCTCCTGCATGACCAAGCACCCTAGCTTTTTAGACCCAGCCATTAAACATGAAGGTGACAGAAATAAAATTAATATGACAGAATGACAGTCTTGCTTTTGCTAGAACTAAATGATGCAAATGTCCTTAATTAGATTCAATTCCATATGCCTAGAGAGTAAACTCTTCGTCTTAAAAGATAGAATACTAATGTCTTGCACTGATGAAGGGCCTTTCATCTGGGAGTTTTCCCACGTGGTTTACAAACCAATATGGCACAGTAAAAGCAAAGCAAAGACAACTTTAACCACTAATGGAATGTAACAACTGCTTAATGATCTATAACAAAACAGTAGGGCAGGAACTATAAAAAGCTATTAAAAACATCATTAATATTTATCCCGAGTAGAAAACATTATTTGATACATGAAGTCAAATTTAAGAAAAGTATTTGGAGAATGAGAGCTAGCAGTTTTAAGTCTCGAGGAAAGAACAAATAGTCTTCTGATGTATCTAGATATTGATACACTTGATCTGCAAAGGTGATTAGAGGGTGCGCCCTGCTGGCCTAGCGGTCTAGTACACCTGGGAGCAGTCCCGCATACATCCCAAGGTCCCGAGTTCCTGACCCAGGGCCACCGGAACAACAACTAAATAAAATCAAGTATTTCTTTCTCCTCTCTCTTCTGGCCTACTCACCTTCATTCCTCCTTATACCTTTCCTTTAAAAAAAAGGTGACTGCAGAGTTTATCTCCATGTTTTTAAAGAATGACTGGGGAAGGGGAGGGAGAGTGAAAGAAGGCAAGAACTAAGGCTTCTCATATCTCAGCATGCAAGTCTCTGCAGTGATATTGCAAGATGCGTTTTATTAGGGACACTGTAGAGATGAGAAAACTGAAGCTCAGAGTAAGAAAGACACTTACCCAAGATAACGGTTACTTGTGAAACTGGGATTGAAATTAGATCTATTTGACATCAAGCTCCTATTTTTCCTGCTCTGCCATATACTGCTTTTCACTGTGGCTGTCGACACCTCTTATGGTCAAAAATAGACACTCTGTCTTCTGAGTGGCACATCTTTAGTCTCGTTCCTCAAAATTTTAAATTGAGTGTCCTAGACGCATGTAGAAGAACTGATCCTGTGATGACACATGCTTCTTTAGCCAATACCGGCTCGCGCTCCCCATATGTGCACATGTGGTTTCTGACTCTTCCTTAGTGAGTGGTAAGACATCTGCCATTCCAAGGGAACTTTTACCAAGTGGTTCGAGTATTTGGAAATGTGCATTATCATTTCCAAGTTGTTCTTGCCATTTTTGTAGAAGCTCTAGGGTCCTAATACAGATGGTTTTCCTCCTCCATATCTCAGTGGCACAGAGGTTCATGACTGCTGTCTACTGGTTCTCTGCCATGAGCAATGTTGAGTCAGCTAGTAACCTCTTCTGCCTTCTAGAACACCATCTTCCAGAATGCTTATGGTATTTGCTAGTCCTTTCTTTGTTTATTTTTTCTCCTTAATACCTATCACCTTCCAGCCTACTATGCATTTTACTTATTTTATTTTCTGTCTCCTCCCGAAACAAGGATTGATATTTATTTGGTTTATTGCTGTACTTCCATCCTGTAGAACAATTCCTGACACATAGTATATACACAGTTACACAGTGGACATTAGTTTAATGCATTAACAAGGGCAGGAAAATTGGTGAAACATGTTACTGAACTTCAGAGTAAAGAGTGGGGATATTTAGTTAGGCATAGGTGATGGAGATAAGATAGCTGACTTCAAACTAGTTCTCAAAGGATGAGTAGAATTTAAGCAAGTTTGTCTGCTGCTGTGATTTCACAGAAGCCTGTGTTTGTTTTTGAGGAATATGCTACATGTTAAGGAGATAGAAGTGGCAGAGTGGTCAGGCTGATGAAGTTGTTTGAGTGTGAATGCTTCAGAAGGTGATGATGGTTCAACATGTGTTGAAGGCAAATGTTAAGTGTGGTTTGGGTTTTGAACTTTTCATGGTTCTTGATTGTGGGAAAATAAATCAGGTTGGACCCTCTTAAGAAATTTGGTGTGGAGGAAAGGGGGAATATAGAGTGACAGGCAGTGTTTTAGTCTGTATGGGCTGCTATAACAAAAATACCATAAACTGGCTGGCTAACTTCTTATAAACAACATTCATTCATTTCTTACAATTCTGGAAACGTCTTCTGAAGTCCAGGAGCATGGTGTTGGCAGATTCCATGTCTGGTGAGAGCCAGCCTTCTCAATGATGACCATCTTCTCACTGTAATCTCTTATGGCAAAAGGGGCATGACAACTCTCTGAAGTCTCTTTACAAGGAAGCTGGTCCCAATCATGAGGGCTTTGCTGTCATGACTGAATCACCTCACCAAGGTCCTGCTTCCTAATACCAACATCTTAGTGGTAGGATTTCAACATGTGAATTTTGAGGGACACGTTCAGACCATAGCAGGACTTTTGCAGAATCAAGAGTTTGCAACAGAAATGACTGCAGAGGTCATCTTGTTCCACACTCTCTCAACTGAATCTCGACACCATTGTTTTCCAATATTTTCATCCATTTACCTGTCACTTGGAAATAATTGTTTCCAAGTTTCTAGATTTTTCTGTTGTGAAGTGCTATTTTGAGTGAGTGAGAATGTGTGTGTGTGTTTGGTTCAGATGCACAGCCTTCTTGATGGCATGAAGTAGCCTCAAGTCTATAAGTTGTTACCAAAGTGTTTTCCAGAATGTACCCCAACGAGATTATATAAATGTTTCTTTCCTCTATATACTCTCAAGATTATATAAATGTTTCTTTCCTCTATATACTCTCATCCACACCTCATTAAAATTATTAAAAAAGTCTGCATATGGTAAAATTTAGTCTTGCAGTTTACTATGGAGCTATGGGTTTCAAATGCACACAGCTGGTATCCTACTGCAATTAGGATATAGAAAAGTTCCATCACTGCAGTATATCCCCTCTGCTACTCCTCCTCCATCTCCAGGCTTTGGCAATCATTGATCTGTTGTCCATTCCTCTCATTAATTTCTTCCAGAAGTGTCATAGAAATAGATTAACACAACACAAAGCCTTGCCTATATGATTTCTTTTACTCAGCAAAGTGCATTTGAGAGTCCTTTATGTTGATGTGGGCACCAGTATATCATTCTTTTTTTATTGCTGAATAGTATTCCATTGTATGGATGTACCACATTTCTTTACCCATTCCCTGGGTGAGGGCCATTTGAGTTGTTTCCAGTTTGGGCAATTATGAATAAAGCTACTCTTCACGGATGTGTACAGATTTTTCTGTGAACAACTCTCCACTTCTCTTGAGTAAAACTCACTAAAAGTGAGTTTGCTAGGACATATGGTAACTGTATTTATCATTTTAAGAAACTGCCGATTTGTTTTGTAGAGCAGACACGTGCCACTAATGCATATATTAAAGAGAGTTCTAGTTGCTCTATGTCCTTGACTGCATTTGGTGCTGCCATTTAAAAAAAAAACCATTTTAATCGGTGTGTAGTAGATACTCTGTATTTCTGGTTTTAATTTGCATTTCCCTGATGACAAATGATATTGAACATCTTTTCATGTGCTTGCTTGCCATTCATATTTCTTTCTAAGCAAAGAATTCTTAGATATGACCATAACAGAAAACATGGTTAAATCGAACTTTATAAAAATGAGTAAATGTTCAGGTCAATATAAGAGATATATAATAGAGTGAGAATATCTAGACTCTACTGTCTGGATCAATTAAACATTTTGGTGGCACTAAATGTCACCAGGAGAAAGCTCACTTTTCTTGGATGATAGCAAGACATTAGCAATGAGAGAAGCAGGTAAAGAAACGGAAAGTTAGGAATGGAGGGATGTAGCAGGCCCAGGGACAGGAAACCATGGCTTTCATGAGCTCAAGCATTCTCAAGTGACGCAATGTTGGGATCAGGGGTGAACGCAGGAAACTGAAGATGAAGATGCTTAAGGATTAAAAGATCCAGAGTTCTAAGGCCAGGGGATAAAAAGGTTACCATGAAGAGGAAAGAACCAAAGACATGAACAGAGATTGAATTAGGGAGATTACAAAGCAGATGTTAAAATTATTGAGGAACATGAGCTAATCTCTCTGACATATGCAAAAAGTGAACCACCGAGAATCCAGTCTGTGTCCCCTACTTAACCCATTGTTTTCTTCAAGTATTCATTCTGTTTATAAGCCTGTTTTCATGGAATCAGTAATGCTTGAAGCAGTAGCGCTGGAAAACATGAATACTTTTCTCATTTGGGGCAGTATTCTACAGACTGGAAATTGAAATCTCTCCTAAGACTGATTCTAGGAAGCCTATGAAAAATTTCAGTGCTGATGTCTAGATCACAGAACATAGTCACAATGTTGTAATCAGATATCTGCCATATCAGAAAAGCGTGACATTACCGTCTTCCCATTCTTACTGCCTCAGGTGGCCCTGTCTCATCTTTTCCCTAAGAGCTAGATCCTGTACATAGAATGCTATTAATCACAATAATGTGATGATCTGTGATCCTCGGACATTTTTATGCTTAAATGAATTAACTGGAAGATGAATTCAAAGATGTTTCTTTTGTAAAATGTTTTTGATAATTTTTAATTTTTTTCTGCTTTATCATCTTGAAGTAACATGTCAGAATGCAGCAGTAAACTGATTCTGCATTATTTCTGTGGTGTTTTATACAGTGAAGTTTCTCTTGTGTGATTATGCCTAGTAGTCATTATTTTTATTAAGGAGAGATGTCACCTCTCACACGTTTGCCTAGATCTCTGTGGTAAAGGGATATAATGCGTGGTCCTTGGAAGATTACAGTCTAGCTGAGAGGAAAGAATAGATGCCTGTAGCAGCCAGATTTAGTACCATAGAGTTTGGATGTTAATTACATACTGTCATATAGTTTCTAATGATTTTGTGTGTTAGAGGCAACTTGTGAAATGGAGAATCATTTGAGGAACTTTCATTGTGGAACTGTGATTTAGATAACTTGGGGAAAGGGAGAAGAACATTTTAGGATGGAAGACCTAAAAAAACCACACACACAGAGGGATACATATTTGTGTTTGTGGATGGAAGGACCATGTCAGGAAGTAATGGCAGAAGGGGTAGAAGACAGGAATGTTCAGAGTCTGAATGTGATAAAATATTTAAATGTAATTTCGGTGGGAAAGGAAGTGAAGAGACGAGGGAGAAAGTTGGAGTCAAAGGAAGCGTTTTGCTGTTTGAGATTCGAGGGAACAGGTAGTTGTGTCCAACTGCAAGCTCACGTTTCCTTCTTGGCTATGTCACAGATTCACCTCTTGTGTACTAGCTTTCACAGTACACTCTCCATTGCCCCCTTTTGGGGATGGTGTTTATATATGAGTACACATTGACTTAGTACCCGATCACTTAATGCAAATCCTTTTTATTTCCCTCAATAGAATAACAGATTAGGCCTCCCATTTAAATAGAATAGAGCATAGTTGAAATTCCTTTCAGAAAACTGATTTAGAGGTCATCTAGTTCAAAACCTTCGGTAGTGGCCACGGACCTCTATTCAGAAAGCCCTTCCTCCCGGAGTGTCTGTGTTCTTTTGTTTCTAAGGCCTCCACCTGTGACTTTCTGCAAAGTGATGGCTGTGGCCCACTAGAGCTGGAAGCGCCTGGGAGCTGAGTGCCAGCATCCCCAGCCCTAAGCTGTCCCTGCATCAAGCAACCTTGGCCGATGACTGACAGGTATGAGTACGAATGTTCACCTTCCTTCGCTCTAGTAAGGGACAGTGTCCAGGCTTCGTTCGTGTGATCCAGAATGCCCCTGACCAGGCCGAGGCTGGGGCTGCAACTGATCACACCCTCCTTTGTGTTCTTCCCTCCCAGTCCCCTCCACACCCCCTATCTTTCCTGGGACCACTTAATAATCGCTTGCACATGAATCCTCATTTTAGGGTTCATTGGAAACAGGGACCAAAGTCATCCTCCTCTTACTGTGGGGAAACCGAGGTCTAATGTGGGTCACCCATTTACAAACAGCCCAATTTTGGATCCAAATCCTTGGTTCCATGTCTATGCTCTTTTAACATATAATAGGTGTCTAATGAATTGGTGAATAAATGGTGAATGCACTAACTGTATCCAAGGCATTTACTGGATACTAAAGGAGGTATGGATTTAAGAGGCAATTCTTGTCCCTCAGAAATTAAAAAGGTAAGGTATATGACTAACGTTTACTAAGTGCGATAAGAAGGGCAGAAAAATTGTTGTTGGAAACCAGAGTACCAGAATAGGATGGAGGGAAGGGGGGAGAGGGAGAGAGAGGGGGAGGGAGGGAGACAGAGAGAGAGAAAGAGAGAAAGACAAAGAGAGAGAGAGACAGAGAGAGAGAGAGACAGAGAGAGAGAGAGATTCAAAGTGTGGTATCTGGATTTGAGACTGAGAGCCTTAAGTTTAAACACAATTTATTTCAAAGTTGTTGACATTTTAAAAACTTGGTATACCCAGTTTTCTGTCTTAATGTTTTTCCCCATCACTGGGAACATTTCCATATTATCACAAAATGGTCTTCAAAATCATTTTATAATGAATCTCATTAGCAGCTATATTGGGTATACTTAATAATACTTCTGTTATTGGACATTTAGATTTCTCTGAACTTCTGCACTGAAGATCTTTGCACATAAATATTTGTTCGCATTTCTGAGATTATTTGTCAAGGGTGAACTCCTGGAAATACAGTTCTTGGGTTAACACTTTTGAACGAGGAGTCCTGAGACGTGCTGCCAAATTGCTTTAGATGCCAGCATGTCATGTCTCAGTGGCACATGATGTGTCGCCTCTCCAGAAGTTCTAGTCACGCATTACTTCTTGTATTCACTGTACTCAGGTTCCGCTTTTTCTCTGCCCTAGCAGAACCATGACCACATTGGTTCCCTTTTTGTTGAATTTTCTTAGTTATAACCAGGAACTTTTTTCTATGATGATTTTTTTTAGTATTATTTCTTTTGTTCACATTGCTCTGTGCATTTTAGGATGTTGAATTTGCACCTCTTTTTATGTGCATTTCACACTGCACCCACCACCAGAGTTCTAGTGCCCTTTACCTCCGCCTTGTTCCCTCCTGCCTTCCCGACCCACTCATGTTCCCCTGACAGCCACAGTCTTGTTGAGTTTGTCTGTTTGTTTCTTTATATTCCATATATGAGTGAAACCATCCTGTGCTTCTCCTTTTCATCCTGAGTTATTTCCCTTAACATGGTCCCCTCCAGTTAACACCCAGCATTGTTGCAAAGGGGGCGATTTTTATCTTTTTTAGTAGCTGCATAGAATTCCAGCAAGTATATATACTACAGCTTCTTTATCCAGTCATCTGTTGGTGAGCAATTAGGTTGTTTCCCTGTCTTGACTATGGTGAACTGTGCTGCTATGAACATAGGGGTGCAGATTTTTTTCCTGATTAGAGATGTTGTGTTCTCTGGGTGTATGCCTAGGAGTAGGATTGCTGGATCAAATGGTCAATCCATATTTATTTTTTGAGAAATCTCCATACTGTTTTCCAGACAATTTTCACTAATTTGCATTCCCACCAACAGTGTAGGAGGAGCTTCTTTTTCTCTACACGACTCAACACTTGTAATTTCTAGACTTTTGTATACAGGCCATTCTCGATGATGTAAGGTGGTATCTCATTGTGGTTTTTATTTGCATTTCTCTGATAAGTGACTTTTTTCAGGTGCCTATAGGCCATCTGTGTGTCTATTCAGTGCTTCTGCTCATTTTTCGAGTTTACTTTTTTGTTGTTGATATCGGAAATTATTTCATTCTTTGTTATTCTTTTACTGTTCTTAAAAAGCATTCTGTTCTCATTTAAGGTTGCAGTGTCTTCTCCAGTCTCTCTGGGGATTTTAGTGATAATTTGGGCGATGTTTCTTTTTTTTCTGCTTTCCTTCCTGCTTTCTGTTCCCAGTGACTCTTTTCCTGTTTATTTTTTTCTCTCTTTCATATTAAAGATTTTCCTTAGCTACTTGTTTCCATTGTGTAGTTACATTTAAGAATGGGGTATCAATAATAACAGTAAGCAACTAGAAGAGAGGCTCATTGTACACCAGGCCCTTTTCCACTAACTTCACAGTTAATTCTCATAATGACCCCAAAGATAGGTTCCCTTATTATTATTTTGTAGATGAGGTAAGAGGAGTTAATAACTGGTTAAAGGTCTCTTAGCCAATAAACGGCAAAGCTAGGATTCCAACCTCCATTCTGTTTCCGTTACTCCCATGCCATAGTGCTTGCAGAGTGGTTGCAGTTCAGGTTGGTTCTTTATATCTTTTATATTAGTTTTGTTAGACCTTCTCATGCATTGTTCACCCCAAGTAAAATCTAGGCCTTAGCTCTTACTCTTTTTCTCTCTAGTCTGTGTTATTATACCTTCTTCTGTCCACAGGCAGGCATACTGTTCACCTCATATTAAGAATGCATTTTTCATTTTCCTATTTATTTGATTTATAATACTTTTCTGTATTGATTACCTTTACAATAGTAAGCATGGATACATTTTATAAAAATGGTAAAAACCATTATGTCAAAGATAAACAAAAGTTGATGTCATGGAAATAAGGGAGTTGGTTACTTCAAAGACAGCATGGATAAAACACCAAATAGAATAGAGAATTGAAGAGGATAAAGACAAGAAAAGGGTCATCATTGTTCAATCAGATTCGGCATCCTGGTTTTCAGTTAACAGTTTAAATTTTTATCTCAGACAGCTTGACTGCATAGTGCACATATATTTTGTCATGCTTAACAATGATAAATAATAAGAAACTTATTGTTGTCTCTAGAGACTCATGTGCAACTGTTTCTAAGGTTAATGAAAATTGCATTTATAAAATAAAGCTCTACTGTGGTTTAAAATCTCAGCACAATATGAAAATTACATAAGAGAAAAATTTCTCAAGTAGTAATTGTATTTATTGTTCTGTCAGTATATAAATGCCAATATGAACATGCAGGTCCTTAGTATATTATGTCAATAGATCAATGATTCTTAGAAGGAGAAACCCACCCTCACCCATTCAGGAAACCTTCCATCTCAAGAGCAAGGTGAGGTGGAACAGAATAGAAGAAGGAAACACATGACAACAGTGTCATTTTGTTCAGCATGAACTTCACGTCTCCACTTGGACTTGTGCAGAATCACTCCTCCCCACTGCTAAGGTCTGGGCTTAGGGAAGCAAAATAACTTCGTCACCTCCCAGCTGAAAGCCAAAGGTAGGAATTCATTGTCATATACACAGGCCTGAAATCTCAATCCCAGCATTGTTCACCCCAAGTAAAATCTAGGCCAGCTTCTTTTCTCTTTACTTCTTTCTCTCTTTCTTTCTCTATTTCTTTATAATTGTGGGACTTGCCACCACCTTTTCCTCCATCACGATTCCAGTTATTCCTACATGTCAGTGAAGAAAGTTGTCATCTAGAATAGTGCAGAAACGGTACTGTAGGAACCACCATCATCAACATAGCTGCCCTTTGGATCTTTTAGAAATGAATGTCGTCAGGCCCCACCAAGACCTACTAATCAGAATCTGTGGCACGTGGCTTAGGAATATGCACATTCATTTGATTTCCGGGGTGAACCAAAAGTCTACAAGATGTCATTTAGGAGAGTGGTGAAAATCCCTTTCTGAATACTCTTGGGAGACAAGTCTCCATGGACCTCTTATTTTTATTCATCTTGTGAGCCTAAGCATTGATTGATCTTTGTTCTAGATTCATTATTTTAGGATGTTCATATGGCAAACAGCCTTGGAAGAGAGAGAGCAGAACCCTCTGGAGAAGAAGGTAGATTTTCTTATTGTCTTGTATAATAAAAATAATTTCTCCCAATGGGGAAAAGGGCAGGCATGCTGATTGAGCCATATAAAAAATTCAAGTTCCCTACGTTTGAGAGTCTTCAGCTATGATGCACCTCCACTACAGGTAAGCATCCGGGGCCCCTCTGTATCACTCTGCATGACATAAGGAATAAGAGGAATTGACATAAATGTGATACTCATGGTGCTGACTGTGTAGTGGTAATACAGTCTTTTGTCTCGGATCCAAGACTTTCCTGTCTTCTGTCAAGATCTGTGAAACTAGCAGGTTAATTTGTTGACTTGCAAGTTGGGTCAAATCTCATACCTTTCCCAGTTCTTGATAAACAATAGTTCTTCACTGACCCAAAGTGGTCCAAGGCATTTTCTGTTGTTGTTGTTTTAGAAACTTACTGTTTTAGGTCAGGATATTGAATCTCCAGATGTCCCCCACTGAAATATAAGATTAATACCTAAGAAAACACAGTGACTTTCTTCACCACCAATGGACAACAACTACACCTTTTCCAGATGACAAGAATCCCAACTTTAGGGAAAGGTTCCATTTTTTCAGCATGTTCCTTCCTTTGATACTCAGCTCTCATTCCCAGGGTACATTTTAGAGTACTCAAGCCCTTCATAGTTAGTGCCCCAATGTAAGTCACATTTATATGTAAACCTTCCATGTTTTGATTAAATTAAAAAAATAGTAGAAATGCCCCCAGTGCTACCTAAAGCAGGTAAAACAATAAATCCCGTTGTTACTATACAAAAATAATACAATTATTATTATGTATTTAAAAAAAAGAAATATAAGATTGTCTGGGAAGTATGACATTAACCATGAGTCTCAATTCATTGTATAAGATGAACTAGCAGGTCTTGAGAAAATGGAAGATGTTTCGAAGAGTTGAGAAGTGGCCATATCTTGAACAGTAGTGAAAGGGAGATGGTCAGCCTCAAAGGGACACCTTATAGTTGGAAAGGCCCAGCAGATACACTTTTGTGCCCTGAAATTTTGCATGGGGCCTGCTGTGCCAGCATCCATCTCAGCTGGACACATAATGCACATTGATTTTCTGTAATTCCCTTCCTCATTCACAGTGAATCAAGGGCATCTGCTGGCAATGCTGTGGATTCTGATGTTTGCAAACAGCAAGTAAATATCATCCATTGTCTGGACTTTTTGGAATGGAAGCTGTTATAACATGGGCAATAAGAAGGTTTACCATGCAGTGAGAAAGAGAAGAAAAAATAGTTAATAAAACCGAGAAAAGGAAAATAGGGGAATTTCTGTGACTACCAATTTGTGCTAAAGCAAAGTTGGCCCAAATTCATTCTTAGGAATTCCTACATTTTGTTTGGTAAGTCCATATATGAAGTGACACACAGGTGATAAACAAATGTTTTTTTCTCAGAGCATAAATGAGATACTGAATTTTGAATGCACAATCCCAGTGACCCGAATGAACCCGAATTCTGATTCATTACACATTCTAATTAACTGAGGACTCAGTTAAAATGGAGACCAGATTTTTTGCATGCCAAATGGGGATCTATGGTCTGACAAATATTTATACAACAGTAGAAGATATGAAATTGTTGTAGTCCTGGAAAAGTCAGAGTAATCACCATGCAGTTAAATCTTACACATTTTAACAATGTTAAAAATTATTAGATATAAAATGTATTTAGTCCTAAAATAGAGAACACAGGTTATCTGTTGATTTAAGTGACCTCAGAATCATAGAACATCAATTAATTGTTTGAATCTTAAGCTATTTTAGTTTATATCTACTTCGGATAAATGATTTCAGTGGATATAGTTTTTTGTTATTGTTCTTCAGTTCTGATTATATTAGTACTTTCTATCTGAATGGTTCTTATACAAATTATGAAAAGCTTTACTGGAAAAGCTTTCTTCCGTGTCTAAGGGGTTAGTCTCAAATTAATTTCTGATTTGGAGTCTGTTTCATATGGATTCCCAAAATAACCTATATAGCAATAATGTTAATAATAGTAACAGTAAAAATAATACAGGACTGCCAGTGAAAACAGAGATGAACTGTCCTGTCTTTGTGTGATCTCTCCATTTTGCCCACCTGCTCTCCTGCCCTATAGTAATAGAAGTTACTCTTAACAAACTTGGGCTTTTTTTGGAAAGGCAAATTCCCTTATGTAATTACCCTAATGGTTGTAAATATGGAAAGCTTTAACAGAATCCTTCTGAATGAATTCATTAAGTCCACAAAAGGACTTTAAGGGAACCACAATAGCCCAGGAAAAAATTTCAAAACATGGCTTTAACGTTTCATTCAACACCTTGTGTTATATTTAAAGTTCGTGAATTTCTAAGGCTAGTATTGTAAACTTTAGCCGACTATTGTCAGAATAACGGTGGTAATGTTGGTGTGCACAAATATCAAACCAATATATGTACTCTTTCATTTCTTCAGTTAACAGATGTTTACTGGATTCCTGCTACATGCAATACTTGGTCAACACTAAAGACAAACATTAGTGAGATGAAAATGTCTGCTCTTGATTAGCTCAAAAAGTTGATAGGAAAGCAATGATTTAAACAGATTATTACTGTATACTGTGCTAAATGCTAGAGTAAAAATAGGGACTTCTGTGAAACCAGAGAGAATGAATATTTCAGCCCGCAGGTAGGACCCACAGAAGAGTTCTGATATGAAAAGGGAGCAATGTTCAGGGTACTCCTTGGAAGTACAAATCACTCCTTTTGTAGCTGCAGGAGTAGAACTGAGAGTTGCAGGAGTTGTGACGATATCAAAGGTAGCAATTAGTTGTGGGACATTTACTAAATGTCAGGCAAAACACTAAATCTTTGGCATAAATAGAGTTCTTACATTATACTCACTCACCAAAATGATAGTTATTACTCGTTTACAGAGGAGCAAACTAAAACTTTAGAAAGTAAAGTAACCTGCCTAAGATCACAAAAGTAAGACACAGTAATTTTGGATGAATGCGTGAATAAAATCACAAACCTGAAATTGAAGTATCTCACCAAATTAAAATAGCCTAAGAGAGACCATGTGACTGGTAATGTTGTCCAAACAACTGTCATGGCATAAGCAATATCGGTCTTTCTTCAGAAAGAATCAGCTCTTTGTCCTGGCTCTTTTTCAGAAAATTCAGCATTTAGCTAGCTCCTCACAGGGATCTAATTCCTGAATGAGTTGGAGACACACCTTCATTTACCTGTATCAACTCAGAAATGAGCTTTGCTTGTTCTCTTGGGCCTGATATCATTTTTCTACTTTTAAAAATAGCTTCAAATATAAATAATCTCTCTTATTTGCATATAGGCTACTCATAGGGACATTATAAAATGACCACTTCCTGTTTTCTTGTACATTTCCTTTCCGGTGGTCTTCTATTTTTCCAACCAATATTTCAAATGTTTGGCTACCTCCCATGTACCTCATTCGATAAACAACCCTTGAGCACTTAGTCCCATCAGATCTATAATAATATCTCTTTTAATCTTCAACGTGAGCGTTCGGTGGTGAGTATTATTAATCTTCCTTACAGATGGGAAGACCTGGGCTTGTATAATTTGGTGTGTGGCTCAAGGTCAGAGAGTCAACAGAGCCAAGAGAAGGAATTCAGATATTTTGACACCATGTCTCTTGTTTGTTCCACACGACCCGAGAGTCTCCTTATAACTGGAATGAGACTGTCCTTCCCTGACTTGGCCAAGATAAAACAGGAACACATTAAACAATTCAAGATTGTATCAAAAGGATTGCCTAGCAAATAACCGTTACGAGGTAAAATCTGCATGGACTATGGTAACCGGAGATTGAGCTTGGTTAGATGGCTGGGACAAGAGCAAAGGAGATGCAAGCTTGACTGAAAGAATAGCATCAGCAAACATATTGAATAGTGACTAAGCATGTGATCTGAGGACAAATTACGAGTCTTCCTGTTGTAAATCATTTGAATTCTTTCATAGACAAGCGCTTCAATGCTTATAGCATTGTCTTGAATACTTGATGGAATAAGATGGTCTGAAAACAGACAAAGCCAAGAAGAAGAACCTGGAGACAATTTTTAAAACCCTGTAAATGTGCAGGAAACCAGAATGGTGGCCACTTAATTTGACAGACAGTTGGCTATGCACATATAAAGACACAGGGTTATAGACAGGGTTAAACAAGGTGTGTGCGATGGCAGGTACACACCATAAAAACATGATCTTTGTTTTTAATTTTATCTCGGTGAATACAAGCATATTACATATTCCTCTTGCAGTCATTTTTCTCAGCAGTTCATCCATTGACATGCACACACACGCATGTGAGCAGATGTTTTCTAGTACCTTTGGCAGAAGAATTTAGTGCCTTATACACATCACACCTGCCATGTCATGCTTATTGATTGAACGATTCAGCTTGCTGAAAGGTACTGGGTGAGATATTAACTTTAAAATGAAAGCCCTCACATCTGCTAATGCCTGTCAGTTTCTGGCATGAATGCGCCATTCTAGCCAACGGAAGTGGGCAGAAGCAGCGTTCGTGGGTAGGGCTGACAAGTTATTTCGAATCTGCTGAATTACCTTCATTGTTGCCCCTTACTTATAGGCAGACCTCTCCTTCCATTAAACTCGAGCAGTCACGATACTTCTGAAAGTAGCTCTAGTGGTTTGGAGCTGGTCTTCCTGGGTTTTCACATAAATGGAATATTTGTGGTAGTTGAATGATAAATGGTGAGATAATGGTGTTTTCCAGGCAGTGAAATGACAAGGTCAGTTTTAATTAAGCTGAGATCAACCTCAGTCTGTATTGCACACTTCTGATTAGGTTATTTCAAATTAACATAAGTTTTTGGAGACTTCGCTGAAGTCAGTGGTGTTAAACACCAGCTGTGCTGGCAGAGAAGCGTGGGATATGAGAAGGAGATAGCATTCACATTGAAATTAGCACTTGGCACAATATAATTCTCTGATTGCAAACTATGTGGAGTTGCCTGTGCTAATTGGTTGATTTTATTTGAAGCAGATGTTGTTAGCTTTCCTACTAATGATCTGGAGAGAAATTCTTTTGAAAGACACGCCATGTTAGAATCTCTGCAGTATAATAAGCTAATTACAACTTTAAGTACTTGCAGTAATTAGCACAATGTGTATAAAGTGTTCCTGATCTTTTCACCCTGCCGCATTATTGTCAGGGCAGCTTGAAAAACAAAAAGGATCGCTGGCTGGATTGCATCTCCCTGGTCTAGCCTTTTAGGTTCCCAGACTTCTGTACTAAAGAGATAATGAACTTAAATCCTTCTTCAGCCCTGTCAAAAAGATTTTGTGCCAGCCCTCACCCTACAACACCCAAGAAATGGAGAGCGAAAATTTGCCAAACTGAAATGTTACCTGGCACATAGATGCCTTTATGGCTCCGGAGGAGTTGGAGCTCATTGTTAGCATATTTATCTCATGTTCATTTGTTTTATTGTTTACCAATTGGAACCAGGGATCCAACCTATATTTTTTTTTTCATTTACTTTGAATGTATTTGTTTATTATTGTTTCATTTGTTTGCAATATGACATGGTTTTCAGGAAAACAGGATCACACCCTCATCAATGCAAATGTCTGTTTTTATACACCTACTTGTTCCAGGTTCATATTCTGCTGCTAGTAATTCTAATAGTGAAGATATAATAGGAGTAGATACAGGAAATGTGAGAAAAATGGAAAGGAACGAATTGGGAAGAAAAGAATGGATAGAGACAAATCCTTAATAACATAGCAAGCCAAGTAACAAGTAGCTGTTATTAGTAGGAGTGAGCCTGACATTTGAGCCTGGTGACTAAAACTCTGGTGTCTCTAAGTAAAGGCTAAAGTTGGCCAGTAGAAAATAATTTAAAGTAAAATGGCATGTTTTCAGTTTTTATTGTGGTCTCTTAAAGAAAGTTTCAGATTCTGGACTTTTAAGTCCTATTATTTGAGATAGATGCTCAAGAATAAAACCATAATGGAGACTTCTACTAAAATAGGTACAACTTTGCTGTTTTCTTGCGGTTCTTTTGGTTTGAAGATATTTCTGGGAGGAAGAAGAGATTGAAGATATTCTCCTTTTAAAGTAATTTTGGGAAAGTTGGCTGGCTCCCTTGACTTTAATTTATGGAAAGTGGGCAGCTCGATCTCATATTCTGAACGAGGCTGCAGAAATAAGGTAGACAATTCCCTTATTCACACCTCTAGTGTGAGACATCCTGGCTTCTGGAATTGAAAACTAGGATTTGGGGGTAGGGTGCTGGGTTTAGATTTACCTCTAGGGATGTAGCATTTCACAAGGTAAATAAATAGCCAAGCTTCTGCTAACTTCAGCAGATTGTATCCTGAAGAGAGGAGGAGTCCAACAAAACCGTCACAGTTATTTTAGAAAAGCAAAGATAAGAGAGGTCTGATAGAAAGTTGTAGGTTTAAGGGGATTCCAATACTTTCAACATTCTTCATAGACATCAGCAAATATTTTCTGATATGAAAATATGTTGATATAAATAATTAAAGATTAAACAGAAAAGCCTTTCTGCATTGGTTTTTCATAAGCTTACCAAGCCTTAAGTACTCAGAGGAGCCCAATAAGAGAATTAATTATGCTCAAGCAAAACATTTAAGGATAGAGTTGAAAGCTAGTGCTGACATTTTATACCTCACACAGTGTCTGGTATGCCTTAGATACTTGATAAATGGTAAATGGGTGAATTTTTTTGGTGAAAAGTTGATGACTCATTCATTCTCTCTCATTGCTGTGAGGTTTGGTCAGTTTCCACACTCCTGGAAGTATTGTCATGAATTGTAACTACTCAAACTGCCATATGGTCGACATAAGTGCTTTAGAACAAAAGGTTAAAGACATACCCTTACCCTGGGTCTTGGAAGTTGTGACATCTAGCATCATTATTGATAGAATTTGTTTTTAAGGTGCAGGGAGGAATGAAGGCAAGAAGGCACGCAGGTAGGAAGAGAGAGGAGGAAGAAGCATTTTTATTTTATTTAGTTGTTCATCTTCATTGTTCCCACTGACTCCGGGATGCGAACCCTGGTCCTTGGGATGTATGTGGTCAGCGCCCAACCACTGCTCCATCAGGGCTATGGAAGGGATCAGCACACTTAGTAATGGAGCATTTGCTGGAGTAACAAAAAGTTTATTTGACAATCAACCATTGGTTTATATTGTCTTTTCAATAAGAATCCTTTATTGTTATCGTGTTTTTGTTCCCTTAAACTCCAAGTTTCTGTTACCCCTAGTAAAATACTATGGTCATAGAAATATAGGTTAGGTTTCTAACAATATTTTTTTTGCTTGCACTATAAATAATCTATGTTTTCATGAGTCTGAGAAAGCTAGAAGTTGTCAAATGGTTGCTAGTTGCTTGAAATATAATAGTGTATGCTTACGTGGGTGTTATAGATTTATTTACTATATATTTAGATATACTTATCTATATAACATATGGCATGGTATTTTATATTTATGATATAAATTGTCTAATACATGGATTTATAAAACCTCTGCCACCTTTCAAAAGAGGTTACCATTGGAAACACCATAACTGGGCCAAATGATCGACTTTATAATTTTTTATGTTCTGATAACCTTTTATTTGGAAAGAGTTATTGGCTCATCCATTACTTTTTTTCCCTAAATTTTTTTTATCCAAAGAAAATAGTCTGTCATACAGAAGGGTAAGCTGACTTTTTAAAATCTTTTTGCTTTCTAGGACTGAAGAGTTTTCCTAAAGAGAAGGCCCCCAGCTTTCAGGGGAATCAGCAAACTGAGACATGACCTTTGGTAGCACAGATGCTGCTGCTCGCCCTTTTGTTCCAGCATGGCTCTCCACTGCCCTGTCAGGCTCCAATGGAGCATGCAGGTCCATGAGACTTAGTTCTGAGATCCGACAGATGTGGCTACTTCATTTCCTTTTAAATGTGCAAACTTGGGACAAGAAATCCTTATTTGATTGTTGGGGAAAAAATTAAGAACTAACGCCAAGTTTTTTAACACCCAAGAATTGCGATTGTTTGATCTCCAGTGGTTATAGCAATTACATGTGAAAATCTCTTTGATTGAGTATTTTTCAAAAAGTCAATTCCATGTCTTCATCTTTGTATGCTCTCAATTGTTGGGATAGTAACTAAATAATATCATTTTGAAGAACAAATTTTTCTCCCATTTCCCATTACATTTTTCTTTCTTTTTTTTTTTTTTTGCCATCAAAAGCTTGAAAAACAAACTCCCTGAGGCACCAGAAGCAGAAGTAAGCAGGGTGGTTTGGCTGCAGACCAGAACAACACAATGGGTTTCTGTTTCCTTTCTGTTCAGTGCTCCCCACTTCCCAACAAAGCATACACAAAACTCTGCATGACTCTTGGGTTTCAGGCTCCAGTTTTGCAAATTTTTCCGCTGTGTGTTGGGAGGAAATTGAAATGCAAAATTATATCCCCTGAAACAGTCATATTGTTCTGGGGGCATAGGAAGGAGAAGTACAGGGATGAGTTGTTGTTTTTTTTCTTTTAAGAAAAGGGGGGGTCTGCTATGAGCCATAATACTTGCTGCTCCAGGAACCTCTCAGGTTTTGGTTGTGGGTTTTTTTTTTATAACTCTTATTTAATTTTTACAAAAAAAAGTAGCTTAACCACTGAGAAAATTGTGCAGAGGAAAAAAAATTTCTTCCTGAAAAAGCATTATGCTCAGCAGAGATGCAATAATATACTGTGCTGCTTGTTTCTATCTGCTATTTTCTCTTCTCTGAGCATAACCCATTTCACATATACATCCTAACAGTCATTGGATTGAGAGTTTGGCAGACTCCGAAGTGGAGAAGGGGGTGATTTCAGTTCTACTCATACCAGGTAATGGAGTTGGCAAAGGAGGTTTTAATATTGCTTCAAGGAAGTTAAAAATGACTAATGCGATGACTAACAGTAACATCTAAAACGAAAGTATATTTCTGCACTACAGTAAGACTGAGTGACCTTCTTGCTTGGAAGAGGGGAGTGAGAGGGCGGAGAAATCTTTGGGAGGAAGATTGTAGAACAAATAGACTTATAATGTTGGTATTTAAATGCAATTTACTCATTCACTTCAGCAGATAAAGTCTTAACATGCTTGTCATCTGTGGGCAGAGCCTGAAGAATTATAAGCATTAATTTGTTTTAAATCATTTGAAAAAGAACAGTTTTATTAAACACTAAAGTTATCTAAGTAAAAAATTAAAATAAATCTTTTTGTCTCATAAAATAAATCTCTGCCTACAGATCTTTTTGTAATGGTTAGGTTTAAAAATTAGAAATATGTGCTTTAAAAACATCATACTCCAGTGGTTACTGCAGCATTGACTGCGTGTTCTCAAATGCTGGAACAGAGAGAACCACGGTCTTTAAGTCTGAGTATGTTTCTGGTTTGTGCAGGCCCACCCAGGTGCCTGCCCCATGCATGGGTTTGCTATACAGACATCCAATGAGCTAGGGGAGTGTGAGATAGCATCCCCTTATGGATTTGCGGCTTTTTGTGTTTCTGTCTAGTGTCAGACCTCTGAGGAGATGAAATAGGCTTTTTATTTTTTTGTATTTATCTCTGTTTTGCTTTGTTTCCGTGGAAACTTACTTCAGTGAACTGGTGTCATTTCTAATGTGATCAGACTTCACATTTTCAGACTCGCAGTTTAGCACGGGAATTCTTACTGGAGATTAGTGGGTATGAATCTCTAAAAATGGTTGAAAATGGTGTATATTATATGCATTTTATGAGAACAAGGTCCATAACTTCTCTTCCAAAATTTATGAAGAAGCATGTATTTCAAATAACTCGGAAACAAAGGTAAATTCTCAGTACTGCCTTCTGCCTGACTTTCACTGAGGTTCATGGAAGTTTAGTCATAAACTTTAAATCTGGATTTGTGTTCCAGTGATCTTTCCATTTGTGGTTAAGGCTATTGCTTTCATTGACTTTAAAACAAGAGGGTAAGTGCAGATACTCCCCCTCCAGGAGGAGGAACCTAATCTCCCACCACACCCAAGTTTGGGCTAGATTAGTGACTAATTTCCAAAGAACGGATCAGAGAAAGGAGAACATAGTAACTGTACAGGGCAGAAACATGACTAATACTACATTAACCAAGTGAGGAAAGTTAATATTACCAATCATGTCACAGGGATGTACTGTCCTCCCCCAGTATGATGTAACTTGAGAAGGGCACTTCTGCAATCCTCTTCCCCAAGCGCCTAACCTCACCTAATCATGAGAGAAACATCAAACACATCCAGATGGGGGCTTTGTACAGCATACCACTTCAGTACTTTCCTGACTGTTAGGGTCATGAAAAAGAAGGAAACGCTGAGTTACTGTCACAGGCCAGAAGAGTTAGGGGAGACATGAGACCTAAATGCAATGTGATATCCTGGTTTGGATGCATGGAACAGAAAGAGATCATTAATGGAATACTCATGAAATTAGTAAAGTCTAGAGCTTTGTTAATAGCAATGTACAAGTATTAGTTTCTTAGTTTTGAGAATATATTATGGAGATGAAACTTAGCAGAAGAGTAAATTAGGTAAGGGACATAAGAGAACTCTGTTATGTGTGTGTGTGTGTGTGTGTGTGTGTGTGTATAAAATCTAAAATTATTCCAAAATGAAAGGTTTTTAAAAAGTTGGTCGAATCTAAAAAGATGACCACACATTCAACTCATTTTGTTCCTGAGTTAACCAGAATAAACGTCACCTTCCCTAGAAATCCTCTATATGACCTTACATCTTAATTTTGCAGAATTATTTGTACTCTCCTGGGGGTTGTGAGAGACATTATTGCCTAGAGGTTATGAATCTGGACTTCTGGGTCCTGGCTGGTGGGGTTTGAGGCCAGGCTCTACCACTTACCAGTTGTATGACTTTCAGCAATTGACTCCATCTTTTCATGAGTTTACTTACCCATAGGACTGTGGTGAGCATGTAGTTTAGAATATTGCCTGGTGCGTAGGAAGTACAAAATAAGTGGTAGTGATGGAAATACTGATGATGACACCTCCAAAGCATTGCTTTTTTAAAAAAAAATAACACTTATCATATGACATATATTTGCTTGCCGTTACTTCTTGTAGATGGGGAGATATGTGAGGACAGAAACCATGTTTCATTTATCTTTGTATCCTCATGCCCGAGTACTCAGTAGTTGTTGATCATATGTTTCTTTGGTTTCTTGGGAACTTACTTGCCTCATCTGGGATTTGGATGTGACCCTCTTGTTACTACTGCCAATGTCCAATTGTAGGTGGGAGAGTACAAGTGAATTAGCATTCCTCAGTGCTCTCTTAGCTTCAGTAAGGGATGCAAAGATACATATCTCAGGTCTCTACTTCCCCCAGACACACAAGCCTATATGCATACATACATATATATTATATATATAAATTTATCCAAAAATGATTAAAAAACACTAAACAGTGCTGAGGACAAGTGCTTGAATTCTCAGAAGATAGAGATTATAACAAAACAGAACAATGTAAGCGAATAGAGGATAATCTTCTTATGTTGAGCATTCAACACATTTAGCTCCCTTGCCAAATAGAGAAAATGAGCTAAATATTTTTTAATTACGTTTTTAAAATGTTCCCAGACATTCTAGAAGTAGAGTTCCTACTTTAGATTTATTATGGTATTCTTTCATTTTGAGAGTGAACTTGATTGAAAGCTAAGAAGTGCAAGGACATTTTTTTTTGCTGTATCATTGGTTTTAGATTCACATCTTGTTCAATGCCTGTATTATACCATGCCCACCACCAGAGTTCTAGTACCGTTTTTCTTATCTATAGGACACCGTCTAACCATAGCTCCCTCCCCCTTCGCTTCCCTCCTCTGGAAACACTAATTGGAAAAGATATATGCACCCCCCTGTTCATAGCAAGTTCATTTTTTAAAAAGAAAGATACAGTGTTGAAAAATGAGTTGTAATGGTAGTGATGATAATGAAACTGAGTTAAGTTCTGAAATGAGTATGACATGATTACTGGAAAATGTACTGTGAAAGTAGCAACAAAAACAGGAGAGGAAGGATAAATTTCTTGGGACTCTTGTTCTCTTTTGATAATATCAAATTACATTCTTTGAATGATCCCCTAGTTAATATTCATAGGGAAAACTTTTTCACCAGTTTATATGCATCAGCTTTAACAAATATTTTTTTTCCAAATTGTCTTTATGACCAGAGGGTGCATTAGGAGTAGGGAGGATAGTCAATATGACAGAAGCTACTGGCCAGAGAACCCTGACATGTGTTTGATACCTTAACTTTGCCTTTTTTTTTTATACCAGGACAGCTAAAAGCCAAGCTTGCATTCTGGCCATATATTTGGAAGTCCAGGTCCTATCCACATAATTAGGCACCTGTATTATAGTGTTACATCTCAGAGTCTTTGAATAAAAGGAATGTGAAAGTAGCTCATGTAAGTACTGGTACCATTCCATCCCAGGCTGAGAATTACCACATGGTTTGGAGGGGATTATCTTAATTTGGGGGGCCACATTACTTGGCAGTAGTTGAGATGGCTAATTCTTGAACCTTGCTTTTCAGATCGAATTGCCCAGGATTGGAACTGACTAGATTTGGCGCATGGAATTCCAGATGCTCTGGTAATTATAGTGCAAGGCTGAATTTTCTGTTCTCATTTGTCTTTTTAAAATACTTTTATTCCTCATTTGGTCTCTTTCACCCAGTATTTAGGGGTTATAACTTCTATGAGTAAAATTTAGTTTTAAATGGAAGAAAATTTACCTCTTGCTACTATGGTACTAGTTAATCATAAGTTCATAAAATGCTAACATACTAGGTCAGAGAGCCAGCATTAAAATTTGATGCATTTGGAGAAAATAAATTAAAAAGGTCTGGTAGAAAGCTTGCACTCTAGAGCTTTTTCTCTGTCGTCTGTCATCTGAGGCATAAACCTGTGCCCTCGTGTGTATCCAATTGCAATGTATCTCTTCTATCTAAAGTCACATAATTACAAGGTTCCATATTCCCTTGGCAGATTGAATAAAGGGTTACTTTAATTTCTTTTCTTAGACTCTGGATGTATACTGTGTTCTGTAAAGATACTGTACACAGTTCTGTAGTAAGACTGATTATAAACGTTGTATAAATTAATATCTCTGTATAGATAATAGTAACCCACAGTTGGCTCAAGAGCATACAGTGTGTGGTTATCTTTAGGATGGGGGATGACTATGTTGATGTTGCTTATCATCATCTTCATTAAGAAGTATCACATAGAAATTGAGTAGCAGACACTCATTAGATGCTTCTGGCCCATCATAGGGGACATGTAGTTATGTAAATAACCATTCAGTGAGAAAGCAACAACTTAATGCCATTACTTATGATCAAAAGAGAAATATGTGGTAGAACAGTGATAAATGTAGTGGCAAGTAGAGAAAATGTCTTCTTTAGCTAAGGGACATTTTACATCACTGTTCTAATTAATCAGGGAATACATTAGGAAAACTAGGTTTCAAAAGGGAAAAAGAAGACTTCCTAATAAGCAAGTGTTTATTTTCTTAAGCAGAGATATAAAGGAAGGCTGTTTAAAAAGGGCAAACTTGGAAGATGAGGGCCAGGTGGTTTTGCCAGACCTGTGGAATTTAACATGAATGTAAAACAATATATATTTTTTCTTTTTTTTTAATTGCTGTAGCTTTTATATAGAACACAAAAAAGTTGTAGATATACAGGTCAATTTTCATCCAATATATAACACACCATACCCACCACCAGATTTCTAATAGTTCTCCACCGCTGTCCATTGGACCCTATATCCTTCGCTCCCACCCTTTACCCTCTTCCCCTCTGGTAACCTCAGTTCTATTTTCAATGTCCAAGGGTTGTTTTTGTCTTAAGACAATGTATTTTTAAGATATGACAAAGAACAGCATCTCAGCTGCCTTTTGGCCTTTTTACATATAATTCAAGGCCAGGTTTTAAAAAATTAAGAAATTCTACCTCAAATAGCTAAAGGCATCCTGAGAAGGTATCACATTTTGTGCCTTCAAATTATATTACAAAGGGAACATCATCAAAACAGTATGGTATTGGAACAAAAACAGACACACTAATCAGTGGAATAAAGATTGAGAGCTCAGAAATAAAGCCACACCTGTATGGTCAGTTAATCTGGGATAAAGGAGCCTCAAGCATACCCTGGAAGAAGGAAAGTCTACTCAATAAATGGTGTTGGAAAAACTGGATCGACATCTGCAAAATATGGGAAAGAACAGCTACAGCAAAAGTAACCAAAGTAAAACTAAATATTTGGGACTATATCAAACTGAAAAAACTTCTGTAAGGTAACCACTAAAACAAACAAAAAGCATCACAGAGAATTAGAATATTCACACAACATGCATCAGAAAAGAGCTTAATCTCTAAATTATACAAAGCTCATACATCTCAACAAAAAGGGTAAACGACCCACTCAAAAAATGGGCAGTAGAACTGAACAGACACCTATCCAAAGGAGACACACCTATGGCCTACAGACACATGAAAAAATGTTCTGTTACTTATCATCAGAGAAATGCAAATAAAAACCACAATGATGTACCACCTCACACCATCAGGAATGGCCTGTATCCCAAAGACTAGAAATAACAAGTGTTAGAGGGGATGCTGAGAAAAACAAACCCTTCCTCATTGTTGGTAGGAATATAAATTAGTACAGCCTCTCTGGAAAATAGTATGGAAGATTCCTCAAAAAATAAAGATGAAACTACTATTTGGTCCAGCAGTTCCACTCCTAGACATATACCCAGAGGATACAAAATCCCTAATCAGGAAAAATATCTGCACCCTGATGTTCATAGCAGCACAGTTCACAGTAGCCAAGACATGGAAAAAACCTAAATGCCCATCAACAGATGACTAGATAAAGAAGTTGTGATATATATACACAATGGAATTCTATGCAGCAATTTAAAAAATGAAATTGTGTTCTTTCCAACAATCTGGAGGTAAATTGGAGGGGATCATGTTAACTGAAATAACTCAGAAAGTTGAAATAAGTCAGGATGGTTTCATGCATGTGGAATATAGTGAAATGAAACAAATAAACAGTTAAATCCCAGCAAAAATTCACAGGACACTCACATAGATGATGGCTGCCAGGGAGGTGAGATAGGGGAGGGAAGGAGAGGGGACAAGGTGGGGGTAAAGGACACAGGAACTCTGGTGGAGGGTGTGGTGTGTGATACCCACAGACTGAGAAGTGATTCATTATCTTAATTTGCGTATGGTTTTATAAACAGAATAAATAATGGTAATTTATTATATTATAAAAAAAGAAATTGGATAATTTATTTAAATTAAATAAGTAATTTTAAATAACATTTTGGAGAGCACTAAATATAGTCAATTGACATGAGAAAATATAAAAAGGAGTTGTAAAACACCCTGTGAGTGTTCAGTAAAGCTTAATTTGTGGTGATAAATGCAATAAAAAATAATATAGGACTGTTAATTGCAAGGGAAACAAAAGATTTATGTAATTCTCATTGTTTATCTTTCAGAAGAAAAGGGTGTGAGATGACAGGCTCTCTGGCTTCAAGTCTGGAGATTAGTAAGGTAAGCCGTGGTGAAGGGTCCATTTTTACTTCTGTTAAAGGAGCAAGGTGAAATGTTCTTATTTTACAGGCTAAATAATTTTTAAAGTTTTTTTTAAAAAAGATTTGACACCTAGGTACACTAATTTTAAGTGTTCATTTTTTATGAGTTTGGACAGTTACAAACATCTGTGTGCCCTGGTAGCCTAGTGGTTTAGTACACCTGGGAGCTGTTCCACATACATCCCAAGGTTCCAGGTTCAAGGCCTGGGGCTGGTGGGAACAACCAATATGTGAACAACAAAATGAAAATAAATAAAGCGCTTCCTCCTCCTCTTTCTTCCTGCATGCCTGCCTATTCACCTTCATTCCTGCCTGTACCTTTCCTTTAAAAAAAGAATTTCCCACAAATGCAGCTATGTATTATATACTCTTTTTGTGTCTAAAATCATTTACTCAGCATGAAGTTTTAAAGATGTATCCATATTGTTTTACTTATCAGTAGTTTATTCCTTTTTATTACTGAATAGTATTCCATTGTATCAATAGACCACAAATTTATCCATTCACCTATTGATGAACATTTGGATTTTATCATAGTTTGATTAAATTTCAGTTATATAGTAGGCTCATGTCTCTGAGCTGTGAATGTCACAAAGTTTTCTTCAATGCTATAGCTATAAGAAACAAACTTTCCCTTAACTGAGATAAGAATGTCAAAAGGACTAGAGGAGAAGAAATGCCCTTGACCCTGCTTTGATAAAACCCTGGAAAAATCTTTTCCTTAGAGCGTGGGTCTTCGTTATGGAAAAGACTCTTTGCATATTTCATAGTGATTACTTTTGCCTTCTCCCTACCAGAGCTATGAGTGGATCTTATATCTTCACTGTGAGTACTTGGTAGGAGTGGAGATAAAGCCTTGAAATTGTGGGGTTCCCCTAAAACTAGGCCCCTGGAAGTGCCTTTCTCTCACACTAGCCCATGCTCAGTCTCCAGCAGGTGTTAAAATTATCATTAAGGCTTCCTCCTAGCTTATGGCTCCAGTGACTTCTCCTTTAGATAAGCAGATCTTAGATGCAGCTCTCCATGAATTTCAAAGTGGTGGTTTGCCCATGACCTCAGTTCTTTTTGGGTCCAAGAACAATCTTAATTTTCATTTTTTCCGTATTATTTTTGTTGTAAGGACAGATGAGACCACACCTAAGTTCTCGATATGTTGGCACTGAAATCAGAAACTTCCCTCACCTTCCTTTTGAAAGATATTTTCACTTGATACATAATTCTAGTTGACAGTTTTTTTTTTCCTTTTTAATGCTTTAAAGAGATAGTTCCATTGTCTTTAGGTTTGAATAGTTTCTAAAAATAAATCTGCTATATTTCTTATTCTTGTTCTAGATAGCAATGTCAAATACTTCTTTCCCATTCTCATTTGCTGTATTGTGTTCTCTTTTTTTTGCATTTGACTGTGTTATGCCTTCTGTGCCTTTCTCTTCATCTTCTTTGGGATTCATTGATATTTTTGATTCTGTAGGTCCCATAATTTGGGAAAATTTTCAGCCATTTTTTCAACTAAATTTTTCTATTCCATCTTTCTAGTACTCCGATTAGCATGTTAGACCACTTTATATTATTCCTTAGGTCATTGAGCTTCTATCCATCTTTTCCCAGATGTTTTTCTGCTTATGTTTCAGGTTGGATAGTTTTTATGGCTTCACATTTACTAATCTCTTCTTTTGCAGTATCTAATATGTTATTAATCCAATTCAGTGAATTTCCTATTTCACATATTGTGCTTTTCATGTCTATGGATTTTATTTAGCTTTTGTTTATATTTTGTATTATCTCCTCACCATGTTTATGTTTTTCTTTAAAATTTTAGGCATGTTAACCTTTTTTCATTGATATCTTAATGTGCTTGTTTGTTAAACCCACCATCTTTATTGTCTACCTCTTTTAACTGATTTTCTCACTGGTTATATGTCCAATTTTCCTGCTTCTTTACAGGTCTAGTAGTTTTTATTGCTACACCGTGTGAAGTTTATGTTGAATTTGCTTGTATTCTTATAAAGAGTGTTGGGTTTTGTTCAACAGTTCAAGTTTCTTGCAGATAAGTTTTATCTTTCCAAAGCTTGTTTTTAGTTTTATAAACATAGAGCCATAGATGCTGATTTAGCCTCCCTTTTAAGGAATAATCTCTCCAATGTTTCTGTTGAAAAATCCTTATATTCTCTGAAGTCTGTTTACTTTGGCAGGTGAGAACACGAATTATTTCTATCCCCATGCGAGTTGTAGAAATTTTTGTCTCACTGCTCTCTGACAATTTCTTATAAGCAGAGATGATGAAGTCAGTGGTGAAGAAGAAGTGTAAGTCGGTTGGGCAGAGAAGTGAGTGAGAGGAAGGAGAACTAAATAGAGCAAGAACACTGGGATACGAAGGTAATTTCCATTTGCCTGCCTTGGGAACTCCTGTCAC